>DWON01001618.1:0-23650 GCA_018251015.1 Phocides pigmalion okeechobee
ATGTTGCTTTACGGCGGGTTATGAGGGTGGCGGTGGTGCCGCCCCGGGCGAGCTCTAACGGCTCTACCACCATTTAAGAATTTTATGAGAATACTCAGGAATTTGGGTTTTCTCGCGATGTTCTCTTTCACCATTAAAACAAGTGACTATAATATTCTAATACATACGTAACTTTTGAAAATCGGAGTTTCCAGGGGTTCATAATAGAGTAGTATCAACCTAATATTACTAATTACACTGTACCTAATATACGTATGATATACATTCTAATATAAAATCCAACTTAAAAAGCATCTTGCAAGTACTTAGCTCACATGATTCCGAGATTTACCTACTAACCCACCATTTGCATATTCCCTTATTATGTAGTAATTAGGAAACGATTTGACGCGTTTTGAGACTGCTAAGATAATCTCAACATGTATCCGAACTAATCTAATTAGATACATTACGAGTCATTAACTCTGAACAACTATGCTAGTTTGGCTCGAAATGTAATGGATTTGGCACTGGCTGCTATACAATTGCCAAAGTAGCTTAAGGTTATTAGGTTTCTAGGCTCAGTTGTCGCATAATGGAGGTTTGAATGGTGTAGCATTTGAGTACATAAATATAACACTGTTTGTACTTAATTTACGTTTTACATGCAATTGGCGCAATTTTACTTGCGTGGTGTAAAACATATTAATCTTAAAGCTACCGGGTTCCAGGTTCGATTCTCGGGCAACTACTCCAAATAGGCCAAATGTACAGGATCTGAGTGTTTGTTTTTATTTTTTGTCCGACACAGAGGGAAAGTCTATTGTGGGGCTATGAGTATAGATTGGGTTATTTGTTTATATATTTACTATCATAAACAGTCTATGTTTTTAGTTTCAAGATTCACTATTAGAAACAAAACTATTTCAGTACCATTATTTAGTCTTACAAACCAGTTTTCGGCCAACATATATACTACACCAATATATACGATATAATTTGTATTTCGATAAAAATATTATGTACTATAGAATGTAATAATTATTAAATTGATTTAGTTATTCTGCTGAAGTCCCAAGCAATAAAATCTGTTTGCAGGTATAATACAAAGTTTTGATAACAATAACAACGAAAAGAGAAAGATATTTGTTCAAGAGAATATGTCGTTTACGATAATGTGTAGAGCCAACGTGTCTCTACAGTACTGTTGGTTCCAACATCCAAACGGATCCCAATTCACTCCATTACAATTAGAAAACGAAGAGCAACCATTTTGGTATGTGATTTGCATATTTTTATCATTACAGAAAACCTTCGGCGTTTTAATTTCTCGTTTGTGTTAACATTTTAAGTGAAAATTTTCTTCTACATAATTTTCACTTTTATATATGTCAGTATAAGGTATATATCCATATGTCTATTCCTACAGCAATACATATTCAGTGTAAAAGTAAAAAGTCCGTTCATGAATCATTTATCTTTGGTCTCGTAATAGACGTATATGTATTGTATTATGTTTATGTTTTAGATATATATTTATGTGTTATGTTAAGTGCGTATTTCAATACAATTTGCGGTTGCATAGAGATGACTATGGGCGGGACTGACCAGTTACAAACAGGTGGATGTTGTCCCCGACTTCTGTGTTAAAAAAAATAAAACTAATTCAAGATGTAAATATATTTCAAATAGACCAAGATAACAAGATAGACTCTTAATGAATACCAAATTTCTTCGTGTTAAATTTGAAATGGGCGCTTAAAATTTATAGGTATTCTGGCGAGAGCTTACAGACGGGCGATTGTGGAATTACTTTCAAGCATGTGACCAACGAGGACGCTGGTGGATGGATTTGTCATATGGGCCCCCGGAACCAACTGGGACTAGAAATAGTAGATCAAGTTGAGGTTCGTGTGACGGGGCCTTTAGCGTCTAACGAAAAAGAGATTGAGGTGACAATTGGCAGCGAAGTTACCTTATACTGTCTTACTGCTAATGGGAGACGACCATTGGATTACTGCCGCTTCTTATCGCCTACGAGAATTGGTATCAGTATAGACAGCAGTATAACAGAGGACAAGTGAGTGGTTCTTTTTTGACTATCGAAATAATCAAAAGAAAAATATCACATTGAATACCATAATAATCACTACCATTTATTGTCTTAATACAAGATTGTAGCGTACCTTCAGAATGGGGATACTAAAACCGCTCTTGTTTTTGTTTGTAGAGTGTACCCAGATACACTTTTTTATCAGGATTTAGACTCCAAGAGTAGCAACGCATCTGTACTCAACTTAATGTAGGAGTCTTCTTTTACACAAGTTGATTAGTAGGCACATGAAAATATTAATATAATATTACAAACTCACCCATCAAGTACTTTAACGCTTTATCTATTTTTAGGGAACAATCTTTATGAATATTCCTTAGAAGGCCTTGCCCTCTCCTTTTGTATGAAAAATTTCTTTTTAATATAATATAAATATCTTAATAAAAGCATCCTTGTATGAAAGTCTCGTCTAAATAGGATCGACCAATATCAAGAGGCAAAAAAATTAATACATAAAAAAAGCAGTTAATTGTAATGTCTGATTTTCTAATTTATATTACGTTATTATTTACGATGTTTTTTCTCAGTGCGATATTGGAACGGTTTTACTTCACTCCCGGGCGAAAGTTGGATTATGGTGACTGTTCCCTAACCATAAAGGCAATATTACCACAAGATGTCGGCGCGTGGTCCTGCGCAGCTGTCATTAATTCCGAGCCTGTGGAGTCTATAGATACAATGGTTGTCTTCGTCAACCAGGGTGGTATGTCTATAAGAATTGTACACTACATGTTACAGTCGCATTATTACATTTTAATAGGTGGTAGAGCCGTTAGAGCTCGCCCGGGGCGGTACCACCGCCACTCTCATAACCCGCCGTAAAGCGACATGTTCATCACGTATTGTGTTTCGGTTGGGGAGGTGTGGTTTCCGCATACACATTGGAGGCGACCATCTTAATCGTCAAGAGTAGGAACGCATTTCGCGTCCATCCTTAAATAAAACTTTTGTTCTATTTGAGATTGGACTTGGTTGTCCATGGGCTGCAGTGACCACTTAACACCAAGTGGCCTGCATGCCCGTTTCTTACTCTTTGGCAATAAAAAAAATGGAGATAAGTAAATTGTCACGCAGGGAGATATTTGTATTTATATACATTGTCATATTCACACATTTGGAGTTAGATACTTTTGAGGTTAATTACATTTGGCGGTGGTCACATTTGAGATTGTTCATATTTGGGTTTGGTCACATTCGAGATGATCAGTTTTTTTTACTACTGACTACAGCCAAAAAGAAAATTTATGACTAACACTCTTTTGAAGATGGTATTTGTTTCGTCCAACCGAGTTGCTATAACCAAAACCTGTTTCTAACGTAAATCAATTCTCGTATCTCTGGAAGGATTGTTGCCGCCTAATTTTCTTATGAGACTTGCCTTCTTAGTCATCAGAAGTAGTAACGTACGCGAGATCAACCTGTTTTATTTGGACTTTATTGTAGATGTCTTTTTCCGGCTTTGAAACTTCATGCGCAATAGCTATTCTTTAGAGAAATAAAGGAGTCACTCACTCACTCGTTTGTTTTTTTATTGTTTCAGTACCTCAATTACGAGCCGGGATCATAGGCATGTCTGTAGGTCTAGTTGTGTTAGTGGGTATTCTGGTGGGCTTCATGTGGTACAAGTACAGGCCTCAAGTGCCTTGTCGTCCGAACTGCAACCACGGTCCTAACTGCAGACACGGATCCAACCTCCACGTCACATTCCGAAACCGTAACACTGGGTCTTTAAGCTCTGACAACAGCGATAGTACGATTGACCCACGCGTCCAGATAGAACGAAGATAAGGACTATTTTAAACTAGCGATAGCCTAGTGGTTAGCATTCCGGTCCCTCATATGGGGGTCCGGGGTTCTAATGCCTGAGACGTATTTATTATTTATCGAAATTTATGTTTTATTACCTAATTATCACTCCTTGGGATGGTTAAGGAAACTATTGTGAGGAAACCGGTACGCCTGAAAATTCTTCATTATGTTCTCAAAAGTGTGTAAAGTCCCGCTAAAAAACAAAAGCCATCTAGCGTGGATAACTATGGCCTATCATTGGACAACTGTCCTAATATTAAGAGGAGATTCGTGCCCAACTGTGGACCATAATGGATTGCGATGGTGATAATTATAGCAGCAACCAGATAATCACATGATAGATACTATTTATTTTTACATAATTGTAAACCTAAAGCTAGAAATTGCAATAGCAATTGTAGGTAGCAAAGAAGTTTGAGAGTCGATACAGATGTAACATAAATCACACCCTTTATTTGTATATACAAATTACATACATAGGCAAGCCGGGGTTTTTGTGGGGGCACGAGAGGGCACACAGTGTCGCCAAAGGAAATTGGAAAATATTGAAACTTTGCACATAAAAATGAAAATTAAAAAAAAACAATTTTGGTAACCTTTGCAAAAAAAATAGGATTTTGAATAGGTCGAAATTATCCAAAACAAAAAAATATGGACTTACAACTTTCGAAAATTAGAGGGCACCTACAATAGAAGCGACATAAAAAGGTCTGTATACAAGTATTGATACATATACCATGTTGATACAAATAAAAACTGAGTTATTAAAGCCTCCATAGTGTGGTTGTTATATATACACAGATTCCACACAATATAAAATTTACAATTTGAAACGTCAGTTTAACGGGCTTGACGTAAAATATGGTCGATTCATAAAACTGTTTAGCATAAGTCACCTCAGTATGTCTTTGTCCTTTTCTGTTCCATAACGGTTAACGAGCCTCCCCTCATAGTAAGTAGAGTCGAGGTCTTGGTAAATACTTGGTAATTTTATCCTAAATTTGCTGATTTGGTAAATTTTGCTGTAGCTACAGACTATATTGCATAAGCTTCGAAAAAATATTTCAGTTCAAAGGAAATTGAATAATCTTTAATGAAGGAATTGAACAAACGAAATGAAATATCCGACTCGGATTTCAGTGAGAGATGAATTTAGATATAGGTACCTACTCTTATAGATTAATCTCTATGAAGCATATCGGGAAGTTTGTTCCAAGTTATTCGAAGAGAATCTATCTTAAGCCACGTTTCTGTTAAGCTTGGACCTGTATATTTTTCGAGCTAAATTATTATTAATTTAAAAAATTTATTTCGCAGGCTGATTACTTTCTTTGCACCTTGCTGCTTTTGCTATAATATGAATATATATAGTTTCATTTTTTTTTATTTAACTTATAATAAGAATAATCCAAATTGCTACGTACTTCATTAGGTTTATACATACATATATTGTTGATTGATCTTATTTTAAGTAGCGCTATTATAGCCAATGATTAAGGCACGAAGAATGACTGAAGAAAAATACAAGAAAAGAGAAAAAGATTGACAAGAAAAAAATTGTTATGTATAAATAAACAACTTGTAATGTAATGCAATACAACATAATGTAATTAATATTTTTGTGCAATAAATAATTCAATTTCATTTTAAGTACTTCATTTGTGCTTTATGAATTTAATGACTAATTTTATTTTTGTTATACCTTCGAGATTTTATGGATACGGTCAACTGTTTGTATCGTTTGAATAATTATCGCGTTTGCATCTGTTTACTAAATTAGTCGGTTTCCCATATTTGATGTAAAGTTTCCGTGACTCAATAGGTAAAACGAGACTCCCTTCCCGCTCCCCGAATTAACCCCGCATTTGCCTTCTTAGTTCAATAAGTAAACAACATAATTGTCAGTTAAAAAAGTAAACAATATGGAAAAATAGAAATATTGTCATAATGTAATAAAATATAGGTTCCTAACAAATTCAATAGGTATAGACAGCAATGATATCAATTAAAATGTATTACTATAATGTAAAAAAAATCCAATTTATTAGGTATCTAACCAGATACAACAAGCATATATAGCATCTATTTTAATTAAAATTAAATGCGAGAACGAAAAATATTTTAATGAACTATGTCGTAGGTAGGCCGAGACTGGTATTTCGTAGGTACGGATAGTAATTATGCTAATAATAAACTTATATACTTAATAGCTTCTTTAGCATTTGGTTTATTTCTAATAGGCGCTTATTATTTCAGATTTACAACGAGCAAGCTAAGATGGTACAAATGTAGGACAGGATTATTAGGAAATTAAAGTGGGTAATCAAAAAATAACTTATAAAAACGCTTTAATACTTTACTTAAACATTATTACCACGTATAATCATTGTGATCATTACATCGTCATACCATTGACACAATATGCAAATACGTAACTTAAGTACTTACATATAATTAACTAATATTTACAATTAGTCGATCCAATCATTTATACGATAGCTGGGTATTATAGATTCTGCGTATATCGTTTAATAAAATGACGTTCGTACGTAAAGTGGATAGTGTAGAGATTCGATCTCTCTGATATTGATATTTTCATCAATATTATAAAGCTGAAGATTTTTTTTGATAAATTCGCTAATCTCTAAAATGACTAATTACATCTTAAGAAATTTTGTTAAAAGTGATAGGCTGTTTATTAAGGGTGATTTTAGGCTATGTAACATTACGTTTGACACTTTATCCAATTGACCCTTGATCTTGCAAAGCTTAGATAAAGATTTCAAATCGCGTTATAAGATTTAGATTTAGGTTGATAATGTGCTGTAGTTGGTTGGATTTATAAACGTGGAAATCTCCAGACACTTAATATGTCCTCGCGATATATTATTATTAATACAAACAGGAAATATTGCTAATAGGTTTCGCAAAGGGCTGGGAGTAACAATGAATAAAGCGCACAAGCTCATAAATAATTATCATGAATAGATTTTTTATCGGTATAATAATGTTTGTGTATTTTATAACGTTTAATGGCATTGTTGACGGAGGCATTATGTTTGAACAAACACAGCATTAGATTACTTTCAGTTTCTAAATCTGTGCGGGTAAATGATAATTAGTCCCGTCATTTTTACTCAATATTTGAATTGTTACCCTTTTTGAATATACCTTTAGGCGTAGTATTATTATCAATTTGATAGGTTAATGATTATAATAGAAAAATGGAGATCACAAAATCATCAGAGAGAACGGTATCAATCACACATATATATTTTTGCGCTACGTTCAAAAGTTAAAGTGTTAGATAAAAGACAGGGCCAAAAAATGTACGAAGTTTATTGTTTACGTGGGAGTAAAAACTGGCGAAAAAGTCGACGTGCAACGTTATCGACAGATATAAAATGTCATGTGATTAATATATTATATAATACATGATGATTAATGATTAAATATTTTTGTCTTCTTCAATCTAGTTTAAAGAGAACTTGTTTGAAGGTAATTATATATGCACATTTTAAAATTATTACCTGTCATTAATATTAATTAACGTAAATTGTAAATTCCATTCATTTTATTTCACTATATGGCCTCTTACCCGCATAAATAATGACATATTTAAATTATCTTCAAATATAAGTTCACTATTTCTTTTTTGGGGGGCATATGTTCTAGGACTGTTCGTTTAGTTGGTCTTTTGAATTTTATAAAAAACTAAACCCCACAGTATTACCATCGGTTATTAAATATACACATTTCAATCTACGAGCGATGATAACCTTTTATAATTCGATCGATCGTCACTTTGGAGAAAAATTTGTTGATGGCTTTAATGCAGGCGCGGACGATTTGCTTCACGACCGGAGGTGCGAGGTCGTCCATTAATTGCTTCCAGTTCTCATTAGCGAATTGAAGTGTTGTTTCGGCTGCAAAAATAGTGAAAAATAGCCAGGTTAAGTAAGTACCTAAGTCAGGTTACGTAATGGAGGTTCTCAGAACATAATTAGATTTAAAGAATCGTAGAAATAGAGATACGCTAAAGACTTTTGTACACATAGTCTATCGAATCAATACAAATTAAATTAACAGAAAACAAAAACTTGACCGTAAATACTTAACCATTTAACGCACTTTGTAGGTTATGTTAGTGTATGCTTAACATACATATAAACTGGCTACTGGATTGTTTAAGTTACGAGTTTAATATCTATGATGACAAAATAAAAAAACATACGGGAGAAGGAGAGTATATGCGGCTTACCATGGTGTGATACGAAAACACGATATTTAAATACGATTGCCCTATATCTGCAACACCGAAATAAACCTAACAACTCATAGAGATGTTAAAATCTATCAATCAGTATAAGTATTCGGAACGTGCCAAACATAGGTTCCAAAGAAATAAACATACTTATGTTTATTTCATACCTACATTACGCATATACACTTGAAAACATCCTTCTTCAATCAAAACTAAAATCCTATAAATATCAATGTTTTTATACTTTGTCGTTTCTTTGAATATTTCATTTTTGTATGTGAGAAGAGTGGCAGACGTAATGGATTGCTCTACGTTGGATTAAGGCGATGGTGGTACTTCCCCAGTCGAACTTTACTTACAGGTACCACCTTTTAAAACCAGACTTTTTACTTGGTAAGTACTAAAATCTTTGATCTTTGTATTTACAAAGTTTCTCATGTTTGCAATCAAGTAACCACTATATTATTAACGATAGGTATTTCTAATTATGGCTAGTCTTCGTTTTGTTAAGATTATTAAGGCGTACAATAGAAGTGTTATATTTGCTTGCAAAACACGTAATTAATTGGACTTCGATTGTTTCTCATTACAGAATACACAATGACTGAGCTTCAACTATACGGTAGCTAAATGAAATCATTTCCTCTTAATGACAAATATGGTCACGTGCGTACATTTGGCACCTTGAAAACCTTTAAAATTTCAATGCTCAGAAATCTACTCTGTAGATTAATTTAATTGTAAATTTCAGAATTGCTACAAATTTATTATTAAGTAAGGATTACTGGCTATTTATTTAATAGGGTAGGATTCCTGTCTGTTTGGAATATGGATGGTGGTGGAACATGTAGGGCTCGACCGTGGAGGTGCCACGATCATACCCACTTCGAACGTGAAGCCTTTTTTGCGTTTAGCCAAGCATATGTTTATAGCATAACAAACAATTTTCTAAATGTTATAGGCTACAAAATATGATACCTATCATTCAAATCTGTTAAATGGTTTTCGTTAATCGATAACTAACATACCGGCAAATAAAAATGAAAAATAGGACGTGCCCAGCCGTGGATCAATAATGAGTCGATTATGATAGTGTAAGTCGAAAACGGTCTTACCAAGTTGCTTGTTGCCGTTGAATAAGTTCTTCAAGTCGAAGGTAGTGACTTCGATGTCATATTTGTAGTTCGGTGAAGCCAATTTCAAGTGCTCGCCTTTGCTATTGTTGAAATGCTGGATTTTGCTATTCATCTCCACTTCGATGTTTCCTTAACATTACAAAAATGTTAAGCATAAATTAATATTTATTGACATAGTTAATTTTACTTAGCTTACAGTTAATTTTACTTACCACCTATCAAACTATACTTGCATTTAAGGAACGGTATCAATATCAATTTTTTAAGTTACATTAGATTGTTAAACAGTTCGTGTCGGGCTTATTAAAGAAGTTAAAACAATGTTTAATTAATATAAATTTTAAATATAACAGAACTTACGACAAACAATCGTAGCATCGCCATTTCCCCTAATAGGCAGGATTAAGATTTGTCCATCTGCTTCATACTGTGCGGTTAAGCTTAGGGTGCCTTTGAAAGCTAGCTTGAAACTCTCTTCTGCTTCGCCGATAATGACTCTGTAATTGAAAAATGGTAGATAAACTCACGATAATAAAATTAGCTGCATCGAGTAGGTATACTAAAACAAAATATTTCCTATTAGCAGCTGAAAATTATCATATTCAAACGAATTTCCTTGAGTGGCTAACGCAAAATCATGTAAATGCTAAATACTTACTGAATATTTTCAAATTACGTCATCCTTTTCCATAATAATTTGAATTTAGTTTATTATCATAGGTACGTGACTTATAATAAATCATTGTTTTTTTCTTATGATAAACTTAAAATATTTAGGTATGCATTCTAACAATACCATCTAACAATCTATGCACGTACGTTATGATATCACGACTTAGATGCAGAAAAAAATAAATTCGTATCACGTTAAAACCTCAAAGAATTAAAATAAAAAGAATGATAAGTTTTCCAAATATATAATCAAATGTAAGCACTTTTGGAATGTGTAAATTATACGAAAATAATATAAAGGTTGGGTCATTGATTTTAGTAACAATGAAAGTTATGTTATGTTAAGAAAATGTATTCAAATATTGAATACATATAAACAGGAATGTAATATTTATTTAAATTTAGCTATAAGCAAATGATCTGTGTAGAACAACTGTAACTATTCTTACGCAGAGTTTTTTGTTCGATTCTCGGTCAGATATTTATATAATGAACTCGGATTTCTGTTATATGAATAACAAACAAGCGTGCAAGCCATCTGCTGTTAAGTAGATGCTACAGTTCATCCACATCCAACTTCAAACAGGATTGACATCGTATCTGATGTAGTACATAGATTCCTTGCTATATCGAAGCTGTAACCGCTTGTAAGTGGAGCCAGCCACCGAAATACAAGAATTGCTTCACGATTCTAAAGATTCTGTGGTGATCGAACTGTTCACAACCTTTCAAAGTATTTGTTCATTGCACTTACATAGAACTGTAGTAGTAAGGGGTCTAGTAGGGTTGTCAGTGTAAAATGTGTGAAACGGATATTCTATAGAGACTTACTTAAATTCTGAAAGCTTCGAGTCACTGAGTCCATGCATTGAAGCATTCTTGAATGTCAATTTCAATCCACTTCCGTCTATTATTATGTCGTCTAAATTCAAAGGGTCTATCGAAGGTACGTTCATTTTTTCAACACCTTTCGTAAAAGGTTGAAGACTCTTTTCTATCTGTTTTCTAACGCATGTCTCGAAGTCGGGTTCGTTAAAATCACAAGGTGTGATGTACGGAGCTGCAAAAGAATTTAATAATACTAAATTATTGATAAATAATATTTACGTTTAGATTATGATAACCTAATAGTTAAAATTCTGCCTGCTCAAGGAAGTCTGGGCTCCGAATCCCATATGCGCGATACTGATTTTTCGACGTTAAGTGTCAATTGGAAATAAATTATCGATCGTTTAAGGAAAATATTGCAACGAAACCTACATGCTTCAAAGTTCTGCATAAAGTTATCAAACATGCATAGAGTCAACCGAAGCGCACTTGGATAGAGTGGTTAGTATGAACATAATTTTCTCATCCTAAGGGGAGACTTCCAATAATTCCACTCCTGAGGGGTAAAATACAATTGCTTGATTCATAGGAATAATTGCAATATCGACTTCTGCTCGAGAAATATAATACGGAGCTTACTATTTTTAATGTATTGGACATTTTAATTGATCTTTAAAAGACTTACAAAAGGAAGGTTATCGATTCATCGGAATGTATTTCATGTATTGAAGTGATCCAGAGGTCATTCTTACATAGTTGTAATCTGTACTATAAGTAATCGTACGATCTTAAAAGATTTCAATCATCTGTTATTTTTCTTTATCCGATTATATCTTTCCACGTATTTATTACAAGACGTGATTAACTCAATTATCGTATTGATTGATCGTTTCATGGCTATAAATGCAATGGTAACGTATTATTAGGAACTTGTTTCTTCATGATCGTTTAGGCATCTAGGTAGTTTAATGTAAAATAGCGGTTAGAGTTGGTGATCTGATCGCTGGCACCAAATCGCTGTTTGTGATTAGAGGGCTGGTTCATAATCGCGAAGAGAAATGTAATCACTATTCATCACGGTTTCTGCAGTAATGCTGCAAGGTCGCCTATCTTTCGTTGATTGTTTAGATTACATTTTTGTTTTTTTTTTTTTATTGTGACAGAGTAAGAAACGGGCATGCTGGCCACCTGATGTTAAGTGGTTACTACAGTCCAAGGACAACCACGTCCAGTCTCAAATAAAACAAAAGTTCTATTTTAGGATGGACGCGGATGCGTCCCTACTATTGAGGACTAAGATGGTCGCCTCCAATAATGTGTGTCCAGCAATCACACCTCCTCAACCGAAACACAATACATGAACATATTGCTTTATGGTGGCTAATGAGGGAGGCGGTGGTGCCACCCCGCGCGAACTCTACCGGTTCTACCACCTTTAAAATTTAAAATTAGTTTTAATGTGTCCTTTGTAAATGTTGATCATATGCAATCAACAAAAAATATCTATGCTACTATATTTGTGAGTACTGTCCGTGTATAAATATTTTATTGTGCCAAATTTAATACAACGTTTTTCATAAATTTAACATTAAAAAAGTCTGGTTATTCTCATGTTACAAACAAAACATAACTTATGTCATATCGTCAGCGCGCGACAACCGACAATGACTCCTTTACTTATTGTATTATGTGATATTTTATAATACCTATAGCTCTGTGGTGACCTCAAGGAAAGGCGTTCAGAGACAATTGAATTGTTTTTTAATTCACTTCTGTTCCTTGTTTCGCTTATAATTGGTTGCTTCCTTTTCATATTTCGTATAATCATTGTTTGTATGAAAACATTTTGAGTATTTTTTTTTGTTAAATTACGATTTAGGATATATTGATTTGTTGGGATTATTTTTTGTGAGACGCAATGGCAAAAACAATAAAATTGTTGGTAGAACCGTAGTGCAACCGGGTATCAAATACGATGCAATTCCTATCTCTATTGAGAAGATATGATTGCCGGGTACATTTACAATCGAGATCACCATCTTAGTCTTAAAAAATATACATATATTTGCAGTAAACATTTAATGTAAATGTACATATACGACCAGGAAATCCATTCAATAATATTTACTTGTTGTTAAATTTACTTGTCTATTAGGTATTAACCGTGACTTCGTCCTTAAATAATATTACAGTATCAAAAAATAAAAATATGTATACATTTCTATGTACTATATTTTTTTGTGCTACAATCAAAAATGGCTTACGCTATTGAAAAATATAATTAGCATTTAACAGTTCTTTTATTTGTAATTAAGTAAATCTACAGGAAGACTTTATATTCTATATAAATTGAACCACTATTAAAACCAATCATAAATTTTCTTAACGTTAAGTTGTAATTGTATACATATTACTAATATTTATTCCTAATCATTTTATACTTATCTAGCTGTACCCTGCGCGCGGTGCTACGCCACCAACTAAAATAAATTTGAAGGAAAGACATTACACAAATATTGAAGTCATTTTGAGTCATGACAGTGGCGCCATCTGTCGAAAATTGGTCGTACCAACTCAGAAGCCTACGTGGGCTCATGCACAACTTTGCTAAAGATCATCATATGATCAAATGAATAGTTTACGATTCTATAAAGGACATACAGACAAACATTCATTTTTATATATAAGATAATAATATGAATATTACGGTAACCTAACATTACGTACATACATCGAATAGTGTGTAGGTGTGTGTGCATGCATGCGTTTATGCTGTGTGGTTGATGATGATTCAGTATTCCGATTGTTATTTAAAATGTAGTGTCGGAAGAAAGAATAACAATTACCACTTTATACGTTTATTTAAATGATGTCTCTTAATAAGATTACGATAATAACAATAATGTATTTCCCAACAGATTTAGTTAATTTATTTTATTATGCTTTACACGTAGCTTCAACGAAGCTAATCTAACCTTCATGACTGCACATAAATTTTAATTAACCGTCTGTTTAATCAATTAATTTGTACCAAACGAAAATTACACTTTTATTAATAAAACTTGCTGTGCCTGCGACTTCGTTATTATTATTTTATATAATTATAATATAAAAGTAACCTAAGTTATTCCATATTATATCAGCTATCTGCCACTGAAAGTCCCGTCAAAATCATTCCAACCGTTTATTTTGGTATATGTATCGTGTATACATATATATACATTGAGTAAAAAGCGGTTATTTTAATATTTTAAACAGACACCCTAATTTTATTTATTTGTATACATTAAAATAAAATAACATTAACTTTAAGAGGTTGGTAATGATAACAAATATAAAGCGAAAAAGTTAACTATAGCTAAGCCCAGAGCTATGTCATTCCGTGGTGGCGACAGTACTGCTTCTATAGGAATAGACCCGAAACAAAACACTGGTACTATAAGACAGGAGTCTCATAGTACCAGTGTTTTGTTTCGGGTTTAACGGGTTGTTTAGAGAAATTCACTTTATCGGGACATTCCATTTTCGTTCACTTAGTTATCCTTCAGGACTCGCAATGCAAGTGTAATCGACTTCAGATCGCACCCCTGTTCTATATGAAATTGGTTACAGATTTAACGATCAGTTCATTATAAATAGTTGGACTGTAAAACCACAGCGGAAGTGAATATTATAAAAAAACATTCGATACTTTCGCTTCCTATAAAGACTGAGCTTTGTTTTTTACACATTTTAAGGTTTAAAAGGTTTTAAAGGTTAAAGGTTTTTACAAAATATGTTTCCTTTGCGGACAATGATCACAATAAAATCTTGTTGTTATAAGATAGAAGTAGCGGGTTAGTGTGCAATTTATTTAATGGTAAGTGATCACAACTGCCCATCGGCAGAGATCGGCAGCACGTACTAACCCTGATGGCTAAGTTAAAATATTGTGTATAAATATCATTACTTTACATGATGTAAACAAGCATAAAAAAAAAAAAAACTTCAAGTATAAAAACTTCTAGCTTTACTTAACAATTCAAAATAAGTTTGGCAGTTATAAAACTAATCCGTAGACACAGACAGAATAAATTAAAAACAGGAATTAATACGTATGTATATGAAATATGTATGTACAAATGAGTATGGAGACGAATTAAGACTCACAAAACGGCAGTTATTTAAAATCGCAAACGAATGCCTCATTTTTATTTATTTTCGTATATAGTAAATATATATAAACATGAATGAAGGTCGACATTATTGTGTAATAGATACAAAATTTGCAATCAAATTTTCGTTATATCTTATCAATAATAAAAAATTATGAAATTCTGATCTTATTTACTTACAGAAACAAAACTCGTAGCCAGTAATAATAAGCCACACAAAAATATTAAATCAACAAATATTTTTTATACATAATCAACAATATTTTTAAGTAAAGATAATTGATAATTGTTTCAGACACTTACGTAAATAATCATCCTCGGCGATGGTGTTAGAGATAAGCGGCAATAGGAACAGAAAATAAATGTATGACTGCATCTTATTTAATAAATAACGTAACACTATGTTTCACAGGACCAATGAGCATTTAACGAAGAGTCGACACCCACTGTGTGTAGACAAGCAATGTGGATCTTATTTATGTTATAGCCGACTTGGAGTCAAGTACCTTGGAGTTTTTTTACTTACAATGCATCCGTTTACGTAGTCGTTTAATAATTTAGTTTTAACCAAATGGGAAACTAAAGTATATATTTTTTCCGCATTTTCGATCAAATGCATCTTCTGACGGACCAGATAGTAGGATTTTGCTTTAAGTTGAATTCCAATCTTTGGGGTTCACTTTAAGTAGGTATGTTGAACCTCATCTAATTATGTGATTAATATACTCAAATGGGTTTACTCTACGTGTTATAATTAGGTAGGAGAGTGGCAGTCCATAGAATATGACAACAACCTGTGTTTTAAAGAAATTGAAATATACATACCAACGTATATTTAGAATACACGTTACAATGTTTTCTAAATATACGTTGGTATGCATATTTCAATTTCTTTAAAACACAGGTTACATCTATTTTTTGGACTACACTTTGTTACCTAAGGTGTTTCATTTTACTTACACAAAAAAAATCAAAAATAAATTACAAATCTTTATTTCGTTAAGTTTAAATCAACTTTAAAATAAAACTCTCTCAATTACCCATGATTGAACTGAAATCGGTGAATCTAACAGCGGATTTTACGTGATTTTTCTGAATTGTAAAATAATGGTATGATGTACAATTAAAATATCCACCATTATACCTATGTGTACGTAAACAGACGAAAATAAAAATGGCCTCAACTGGTTTATGTGGGGATTATGTATGGCAAAATAAAAAATAACCGATCGAGCTGTCGCGTTATTAATATTACAGGTTTTTATGTACCAGCCGATATTCCGACTTTATACCTTCGTTATAATACGACCAGGGTTGATCAGTATTTGATTGACGTAATTAATGTACGTAATTGAAATACAAATACCTATTTGATAGTTGCTATTCAATTACTTGTTAAAAACGTAATTTGTTATTGGTATTTCCGATACCTACGCCATTCTTAGATACTTTATACTTAGTGTTTCAAAAATACTTATGGTTTCAGAATACATTTGAACATATTATATAGATTTGGTCTTCTTAATTAGTGCATTATTACACACACAAATTATTTATATATAGATTGTTTGATAGAACATTGTAAAATCCAGTGAACATTGTTAATAGGCTGGGCTTTATTTCTTCTATTTGCATAACCTATCATGTAACTTCATTTTGTAATTTAAAATTCTTAAAATACCATATTATTTATTTTAATCAAATGAAAGTATGTATTTTGTTCAAGTTACAATTTAACTAAATATGCAAAAACGGCATTTTTATGCATAAACAATTATGAAAATGTTATTACAGGCTATGAAAAATGTATAATGGATATATTTTTTGTATTTTAGTAAAATGTTATATTTGACTTGTTAAAATGTTGTGTTTGATAATAATTTACCGCCCAGTTTAGACTTTAAATACCTAAATAAATAGTATGTAGCTAAATAGTATGTAGAAGAGAAATCAGTTTAGTAATCTTTTGTATTAACATACACAAAATATACGTAATAATATAACTACATTTTAACTAAATTTAATATTTACAAATCTAATTTATTTAACATGAAGAGGTTATTTTTTATTTTATTTTATTTAACAGGAGTATGTATTGTGTTAATTGTTTATTAATTTACTTATACACAAAAAATATTCTTATCGTTTGATAATCCAGAGCAGACTTTTAATGATATTCTTTATTCGGTTTGTATGTTGTTTTTGTGTGCAACGATCAACTTTTTTTATTCACTTTGATAAGTTTTTTATTCACGTAACGATTAACGACATGAATACAAATGATATTAAGACTATTTGTGATCAGAGCTCGGTTATTGAATAGTATCTGGTAACGGTAAAGGTTTTTGATAATCTCATTGTCGATCTTAATATGCTAAAACAATTACGAGTATTATTTATTGTTTCCTCATTGTGACGCTATTAATTATATCAATACTATTAAACGTAATTAAATTACAACATTTAGATCTATTGTGATGTAAGTAAGGTATTATGGGAAGAGACCAGTTAACATAGTTTGAAATACCCTTCGCCTTATTTCTTTATTATTATACAAAAGTCAAACGTTGCCATTTTGTTTATTTGCTTGTGAGTATTTAATACGGATATTACTGATTTCATCTCGAATTGAGAGATATAAAGTGACTCTGGTACCTCCTTTCATGTGCATGTAATTCATATTCAAATATTTTATTTCATTGTAAGGTATTTACATACACTTAATGAACGTCAAGGGTACAGCGTAAAATCAGTACATCAGCTTTGTGCGCCTGTTGGCGAAGGTTGACCGGGAGAAAGAAGCCGGCGGAAAAAAACTCATTTAATAAAATGAAAAAAGCTAATTTCTTTTTTGTGTAAATTAGAATAAATAGTTTCAAATATACGTTAATTTAGTTATAGGCTCCTAATAAATTGACTCAAGTTATTAGGAGCCTCTCTCTAGTTAATGGAAATATATTGCAGTTTCAAACTTTTTCTTTTTAAAAGTATTTTACTAAATGTAACACACTTATATTAAGTAAAATAAACACAAGTTTTATTTTAGAACTCCAATGCATCTATTATAACTCGTACGAGAATATATGTATTAAGGTTAAAAAGGCAGTTTAAATTTTAAAATTAAAAAGAACTTTACAATTTTGTTAGTGAACCATACCTCCCATCACAGCCTAGTATTTTTGAAAAATCTACTATTATACACAAATCGTTGTATTATCTATGGACAAACCTCAAAAAGGACAGAAACAGTATTTAGAAAAAAATATGTTCCGTAAGTGACAGATTAACTGACTGCGGCGCGTATCGCGATCGAGGTAGGATCGCGGGAGGCGGGCGAATTAAACTGAAGCTCTTTTTTCTAGACTGAAAATACGCCGAGAATTCGCACAAAAATTGTATTTATTAGCATCCGTAAAACATTTACGTAAACACAGATATTTCCGCTCGCAATTTCGTAGCGCCGATCAAAACACAGCACGTTTGGTCGCCCGTAATCCACAGATTTGTACGTACAACACGTGTGTATTAGCCACAAGTGCGTTGCACCGCAGTGTTGTTAGCCGTAGGAAAAGTGTAGAAAATATACATATATCTTGGTCATAGCACTATTGTACATGTCAATAACCTTATTCATTTACGTACTTTATCAGTGAATGATGATAAAGACTACTGATGACTTATTAACAGATGAGATCACCTATATTTAATTCTGTTTAAAATATCTTTCGATGCTACGTATAACTAACCGACGAAAATAACTTGCCTAAATATTACTTTACTATTTGGTGATAAGTAACTGGTAACCTACTAAAATCGATTAAGATATTTTAATCGATGGTATGACATGGTCATTCGATTTTCAAAAAGTAACACGTAGTGGGTCAATCACTAACACAAGAAAGACAGGAAAACCAAATGTGTTCATATTCCATTTTTAAATTTGCATCGTGGTATACATAAACGATACTGATCATATAACAAACTGATAATAAATTTGATAAAGTGTATTTGATTGCTGCGCAAACGCAACCCAGTAATGCCATTTGGTTTGTTAGAGAGAGAAATGCGTATCATAATTGTTTCCGTCCTAATCGCTATTGCTCTAGTTTATAAAGTCGAAAGTCTGACGTTCTGTGACGATAAAAAATGTGCGTGTTTACACAAAGAACAAAGTTTAGTAATATCGTGTTCATCAAATCCAACAGTGCTTGATGCTAATTATAGTTTAATCGATAATGTGACGACCTTAGATTTATCTGAGAATAATTTAACTCGCATACAAAAACCACTTGTTTCGGACACACTAATCGAGTTGTTATTATATAGTAATCAAATTGAAGAAATAGCTGTTAATACATTACGTTTACCATCGCTTAAAATATTAGATTTAAGTCACAATAACCTCAAATTCTTACATAGGGATACGTTCGAACAGATAAAAAAATTAGAACATCTTAACATAACAAACAATAAATTTGCTGCGTTCGGAAGTATTAGCTTTTACCATCTTAAAAAATTACACGAAATAGTTTTTGATGATAATAATATTGGATCATGTTTTGAAAATTACAGCCTTTTTGATACAGGATTTGATTTGACTAGTGAAATACAAAGCATATCTTTGAGGAATGCTAACTTGACTAATAATAATTTTATGTCCTTTATCGCGAGCGATAATATAAAAAGACTGATTTTGTCTCAAAACAGTTTGACTTACATGATAGATTTACCAAATAATTTAGAATACTTAGATTTATCAAATAATCCGATAAATACTATAAAACCGAATGTATTTATATTTACGTATTACTTAAAAGTAATAAAACTTAATAATATACTCATAGAGGAAGTGCCTGATAAGGCATTTTATTTCTTATCTCTTCGCGAGTTGCATTTACAGAATAACCGTAATTTAAAACGATTTAGTCCATCAGCATTGGGTTCGGTTAGGGACCAAAGGCATTTTACACTGGAATATTTGACATTAAGAGGGTCAAATTTGACGTCCTTGGACGTACAGTTGGCGGGAATATTTCAAAAGATCAACCGCGTTGATCTACGCGACAACCCATGGAATTGCGATTTGAAGATTGCTTGGCTACAGAATATTGATATATCGGAAGAATTCATGGATTTCAGGTAAGCAGATTATTATTCGATTGAATTCCATTTTCAAAATATAAACTGTAGCGTACTTATTTAACTGTTTAGTTAAAGATAGGAAATCTTTGTGAGTTTATGAAACTATGTATATTAAATATATAAAAGCAACAAAAATAATTAGCTTTCACCTATCATTTTGATATTCGTATTATCCTGAAAAAAAAACTTAACATACTAATATCAGACATGTCAGACTCACTCACTCGCTCACCTTTGAGAAATGAACAACTTGTAGCAGCACAGAAGAGAGCTCTGAAAAGAGCTGTTTTACTCACCGCACGCTACCTTTGAATTGACGTTTCATAGAAACAGGAAGCAGGTAGCGTGCAGGCAAGATTGACGCTCTTGTACAGCTACTTCATTTTCTTCTGTATCTTAAGGCTCACCCGTCTTGCAACCAACGTGGCAACAGCAGCGCAGCACGTCGTCCTCACTCGGCAAGAGCGCGGTCGAAGTAATCGCGATGCGTTTTTGTTTTTTTGGGCCCAGACAAATATGGAAAAGGGGCAACCCTCCATGCGGGAGGGAGGTGGTGAAAGCTCATGCATACCACTGCGGCCGTCCGCAGTTAGCTTTGACCTTAGGGGTCTCTAAACCTTTATCGGATGCGTCTCCCTCTTGGGTGGTTGAGAGGGTGCTAGCGAGGCTCTCTAGGGAGCATCCGCATGGTTAATTGAACACTGATGTGTTGAAGAGGGTTGGGGACTTGTGACATCAGAGGGATGAACACCGTCCGAAGGGGAAGAATCGTCTGACTGTTTCTGGGCCGCCAGGAGGGCAGACGAGAGTTTGTTTGGGGGGTCGGTGAGGACGTTCCTCGGCCGACGGACTGTTTAACGGGAGGGAAGGGGAGGAGTGTAGTTCACTGCCCCCACTATGAGGGGGGGGTGACATTTTTATCGGATTGCCAGCCTTTTATAGTGGATCCATTTTATTTGCTTACTAGAAATTGTTATTAATTTGGGTTGGTAAAAATATTAAGTAAAGGGGAATTGGATACATTAATTTATTCATTCAGAAGTGTAATGCTACTGTTGTTATTGTTTTGTTATTTCCCGTTGTTCAAGCATATTAAGTTTATAACCCTTATCGCCTATATGTAGAATTTGATAGGTATGACATGCCATGATTCTATTAGATATTTAGAAAAATTTGATTTGTCAGCATGACCATTTGTAAAAGCGGCAAGATGTCCTCAATACCTTGTATTACAAAAAATCCTTATCTGTTTTAATTTTTTATCATCCATTTGTCCAATTTTGCTAATCTATGATGACTGGCACTCGTGCGCTGTAATTAATTTAATTGTCATGATTTGTTTGCTAATTTTGTTTCATTTCAACACCGCACCTCGACTTCACTACTTGTCTTGTAGGATATAACGAAGCGAAATATAAATATGAGTTCTAAAGTAGCCGTCGTAACTGGTTCTAATAAAGGAATAGGTTTCGCGATAGTCCGCGGGCTGTGCAAGCGTTTCAAAGGTGTAGTTTATCTTACATCGTGAGACATCGAGCGCGGAAAGAAAGCTGTAGCCGAATTAGAGAAGGAAGGCCTGACACCCAATTACCACCAGCTGGACATCACAGATAAGAAAAGTATTGAAGTTTTTCGTGATTATTTGAAGGATAAATATGGTGGCATAGATGTTTTGGTTAATAATGCAGCTATAGCGTTTAAAACCAACGCCCCTGACCCCGTCGCAGTGCAAGCTGAGCAAACGATCTTAGTTAACTACTTCTCTTTGGTGTCCGTTTGCGAGATTCTTTTCCCGGTCCTGAACAATGGCGCTAGAGTTGTTAATATATCAAGTTCTGCCGGTCATTTGAGTCTGATTCCTAGTGAGAGTCTTCGTGAGAGATGTAAACACAGCACGTGTGTTTGCCTGTAATCCATACAGATTTGTACGTACAGCACAGGCAATACACAGCAGTGTTGACCTCCACAGGAATAGTGTTAACTTTTAGAACTACTTTTAAATTGTTGTTAAAAGTTATTTTTTATCGTATAACATTTCAGATATCAAAGTGAATGCTGTACATCCTGGCTATGTGGACACTGATATGTCATCGCACGGGGGTCATTTGACTATCGACGAAGGTGCAGTGGCTCCACTGTTCCTAGCACTGGATGCTCCTAATTCCGTCAAGGGCCGATATGTATGGTTCGACAAGAAGATTGTCCCTTGGGATGTGAACAAAGCTGCTCTTTAGGTTTCCAAAAATATTTCATTAACTTGTATTAACTTCGTAATTTTGTTAAGCTCGCACATCACAAGCATATTTCAATATCTGAGAAATGGTAGGTCTTAGAGAAAAATATAAGAGCCATTTTTATACAGAATTTGGAGATATACTTTGATGATATGATATGATTTTGAGAACTTTGGTCTGAGGTACTTTTTCAAAAAAACTTACCGTTTTTTGAGAAAAATCCAAAAAATAAAAAATTTTGACCTTTGACCCCGAATAAGTGTCTCAGCACATATGGGATCAATGGGGATTTTTGGCACTTTATATGTAATGATAAACCCAAGGTCTCTACGAAAATTTGGCTCTGTCGGAAATTTCATTATTTGATCACTATTTTCATCTAAATTGTCTAAATTTTATATCTAAATTGACCAGACTATAAAGAGGCAATTGAATGAGTTATAACATCAAAACAATACACTTATGGGTGATGTATAATTTCTAAGAGACTAGTTATTTTGAGGCGCTTAGCTATTTAAAATTGTGTTTAAACCAAACTAATTGTACGGGCATGGAGAGTTAGGAAGCTCTTTGAAAGCCCCAATGTAAAGAAGAAATTGACGTGCATTTTTGATATTGTGGAACTATTATAAACTCCCTACCTAGTACATAGTGATAGATTATTTGTATCCTGGCATACAAATTGCTTGTTTCCAGTCATAAGGGCGTAACTGCAAACCTCTTACTTTTGGAGACACAAAAATACTTTTTTTATTTGTTGACCCATAATACCAATACACAGTATTTTCAATTTATTTTGGATACTTTACTTGACGAATTGGAGTTTGAGATAATTTGACTTTTTGCGAATTGGACATTATGCACCTAAACATCTGTTCATCATCGTCCAGGTCCAATCTCTTTAGCCGTGAAATTATCGGTCTCGAGGTAAGCCGTCTGTACCCGGGTCTAAATTCGGAATTGTATATCGACATAACTACGTTAGTCCTAAACCTCTAGTGTGAAGTAAACAGTTATTTCCATTCAGAGAAACAATTTCCTTATTTGTTTTCATTTCTTATCATCCATTCGTTCCCTTCTGCTAATCTGTGATGACCGGCGTACGTGCACTGTCACTCATTTCAATGTCATGTTTTGTTTGGTAATTTTGTTTAATAATTTATTTCATTTCGACGTCGCATCTAGACTTCACTGCTTGTCTTGTAGAATATAACGAAGTGAAATATAAATATAAATATGAGCTCTAAAGTAGCCGTCGTAACTGGTTCTAATAAAGGAATAGGTTTCGCGATAGTCCGCGGGCTGTGCAAGCGTTTCAA
>DWON01001619.1:0-23645 GCA_018251015.1 Phocides pigmalion okeechobee
GTTGATACTTCTTTCAACTTCTACTTGATGCATTATGACTGGAAATCCTAAAATTCTCTTCTAAAGTACTTACATTATGAATAGAATCCATTTGCAAAATTTCAGGATTCTAGTATAACCGGCTCTACATTGGTCAATAATAATAATAAAAATAACGATTTATTAATTTAAAATGTCGCACTTCGGGGCTTCGGTAAATCCACGAAACATGTAAATCAAAAAGACAATAAAACTAGCATCGTTGACTGTATGATGCATTCACGAAAGTCCCACACTGACAGCGTATGAGCCAATTAAGTTCAATTTTAAAAAATAAACACAACGGGGCCTTTGTCCGGCTGTGGGACGGTAAAAGACAATTACATATTTGAGTTGATAGTACTCGACAAATAAAAACAAGTTTTTATCTTGGAGGTCCGACGAGGGGAACTCTGTAATGAGTCATAAAACGTCGATGTATGATTGTACTCTGTGCGACAAAAGTATCACTTACCCTTTTTATTGTGTAGTCTTGAGCGCACCTAGGGC
Source organism: Phocides pigmalion okeechobee (assembly GCA_018251015.1). Taxonomy (NCBI): domain Eukaryota; kingdom Metazoa; phylum Arthropoda; class Insecta; order Lepidoptera; family Hesperiidae; genus Phocides; species Phocides pigmalion. The sequence continues at coordinate 529 of DWON01001619.1, forward strand.
GGAAACTCGAGAGTACTTACGTTGTTTACTGTTTTGCGTTTGTTCTGTTTATGCACTTCGGTTTTTATGTGAATAATAAAATCATTTATTTTACTCAAAACCATAACTAAACACAAATTGAGATCTTAAGAATACACCATGACACAATTTATGTTAACTGTGACTTTTTTGATACTTAAGAGTTTTTTCGGCAGGAACTACACAATACATTTCTATGACTTTTCCAATACTAGGTTGTTCATAAGACTAATATGTAGACTACAATTTACAAAGATATTTTGTGATTTCTCCATAAAATGATAATAAGGTTCCAATAAGTTGCAAGGCTTTTCCTCTGCGAACTATATTAGGTTGGCGTTACTTAAACCGCTAAACACTTCCACAAAGATATTGCATGCAGCGTGGAAATGTTTCTCTTAAACAGTATACATATATTAGAATTGAAATTAAAGAAAGAAAATTGAACTCTGTTTAAGTGTAACGCTTTTTTAACGTTGGTACAACTGGTGTATACACGTCTAGTATGATATAACTAGCCTAATAGGTTGGCAATAGTTTGACAGAAGATCATCAAAATTCACTTTATAGAAATTGGGTTTTGGTCGAAAATATGTGTTACAAGCGAGGCGATCAACTTATTTAAAAAAAACAATAAAAATAGTTTAGGAATAGCAGCCAATCTCCTCATGATCTCAGATGCTAAGACTATGATTCGACCGGGCCGTCAACAATGCCATACTCATTATCTGCTATAAAGCATTACTTGTGTTTCGATTGGAAAGGAGCGGTTGCCGTGTACATTTACAAACCAGGTGATTATCCCCGTCCTCAGGAGTGGCAACGCTTCTACGCACGAAGACGTAGATTTTTATGGGCTACAGAGTCCATTTAACATCTGATAGCCTGCACAATCCTTTGTTACTTATTTAACATAAAAAGATATGACTTTGTGCACATTGAGGTCGGATCCATATTCACAGGCTTAAGTGATCTTAAAATAATCTCGTTTTGCTACTCTTACGACATAATAAACGGGTCTTGTCATAATAAGTGTAGTAGTAAACAATTGTTTTGTCAACATTTAAGGGCTTATTTCTGGCATGTCATAATAAGTTAATTTCCTTATTCGTAAACACTTAGTAGGTTTCTGGCTTCTGTATCCATTGTCTTGTTTCCTCTTATTTTATTATATTAGTACAAAGAGACGAGAAAAACTAATGTTGCCTAATAGAATTGTGTAGAAAAACATTTATAGAGCAGAAATATGTTTAAGAGTTTATTTATATTCAGTTTGAAACAATTTATATAAATAAGTCATTTTAATCACATTTTGAAGTTTATAGTCGTTTTGAGCGCTGATGACTTATTTTATTGACGTTTAAATGTAGGCATCTAAATGAACATAACGACTAGTAAAACTATTCATGACGCAGAAGTATTATTTAAGGGGTTCAAAGATTCAACTTAAATTTGGTAGAACTCCTCAACATCCGATTTTAGGAGGGCTATCCTAATATTTCCTTGTAAGTGTGGAATTCTTATCTGATTTGAGAGAGATATTCCGAAACGTACAGTTTTAATTTAGGCAGTGGAAACAATGCATCTATATAAAATTTCAGGTATGAATATAATTTTATTTGTGATTTTACACATGTCTACAACTTATCAATAGATGAACTGCTCATTTGTTACTTCTATACTATAAAAAATGTATTTGAAAATGTTATAAAGTAATAATAAGTAGCAAAAACGACAATCTTATATAACAATTTTCAAATCTAATAGAGTAACAATGAGGATATGTTCATTTATTTTATTGTATGTACAACCATTCTTCAATTAACTAAAGGAAGCTGTCCCAATTAGCATTCACGGGAACTAACGTAGACAACTGTCCGTTCATCATAAAGTTAGAAACAAGTAGATTTAGCTAGTGTTGGTACTTCAAATAACTCTGTTTTTAACATCTTGTTCGAAGAACACTATTTAAATCTTTTAAAGCTACGTAGTTGTAGTGTTCGTGTCCTGACTGCAACACCAACTCCATCAAATCAACTTGTGCTTTGAAACGACGTTATTATGTTACTGTACTCTGGCTTCAAGGATGTAGTAAATGTTTTATCTCCTTTTTAGGTGCTTTTTCTGCACAGACCTTGCAAATATTTTTCTCCATTCTAAATATCGCACTAACTTATAAAGCTGTATGTACTTATCACTTTGTGTGTGTGTGTTATCATACACATGGAATGAAAAAATAGTTTGGGTCCCATAACATTTCCTTGCAGCATTCCTTTTTAGTACAACTACTGAAAGATACTCTATACAATCTAGAGACATGTATACACATGTATGGGACAACTTACCACTAGAACCATATTCGTTCTGCCGAAGCGCCCACGCAATTGGCTCGTAGGTAGAACTGTTCGGTCTGAATACAGTCCAATGGTCACCAGGCAAGGGCCCCCAAGCTGTTTCTCCTGCTCGCGCAAGTCGTAATACTGGTGAAGCTGGGTTCAGAGTTGCATCCTGGATTAAAAATGGAACAATATACTTTCATTCATCATCAACCCATTGCTGTTTCACTGCTAGGCACGGGTCTCCTCGCAATATGAGGAGAAGAGACGTCATATTACACTATGATAGCCAAGAGAGGATTATTAGATTCCACACAATATTAAGCACTTTACGAAGAATTCTCATTACCGATAAAGGAATTGATAATTTCTAATACAGAAAAATCAGAGTTGCCTGCTAGGTGATTCGAATCCTGGATACTGTTGTGAGAGGTTGGAAAATTTTTAACATGATCAATTATTTCCAGTTTATTAGTTCAAGTTGTTTAAAAACTATATCACAGCACATACTTCAGGCTTAAAACAGTACTAGTGGCATGAGTAAGCTCTAGTTAAAAGAGTGTTATGGACAAAATCTTATTCAAAGAAAATAAGCCATAGATTGATTGATAGATTACTTTAAGTAAAAAAATATTTATTTGGAGTTGGTTACAAAAGTAATTCTATAGCATGCAACAACTACTTATACCAGGTATAACCAATGTCCATTTGCATTAAAAAACGGAAATTGAGAAACTCAACAATATTGTTGAAATGAGATAAAGTTTTAAGAGTAAATATAATATTATTCAAAGATAACAAGCAACATTAAGACTCTTATCGCGTATTATTATAACAGACGTAATTTAAAAGCGTAGCGTTGAAAAATGCACGCCCGGATATTTGATTTGAAAGTATTAAAACTTGAGAACGTCGAATAAACTGAACGAAAGTAAATTATAATAAAACCAGTTCACCTTAAGCCTTAGATTGGTATGCATGAAGAGCGGGAATCCTTTTAGTTGGGCGCCAACCAGCGTCTCCTCGCCAGGTGTCGCAAATCCGACCACCCCCACTGAATATTCTCTGCAGTACTTGTCGAGTAATTCGCGATTCCATTTGTCCATGTTCGCGTATTTGGACAACGACTCGAAAATGATTACGCCATATCGCCCCTTGTCCAGCGTGGTGAGCACCGGTAGACTTTTGCCAGCGACTTCTACTTTATACCTGTTGACAAAATTGTTAAAATAAAGCTAAATTTCAATTTTTGAATAAAGTAAATATAATATTATTTATTGATGAAATTTGTGCCTAAAATAATAAAAACTATAAAAACGGGTATTTTAAAAAATTTAAAACAAAAGAAATCACACGTTTAATATTTCAATCGCGTGGACAAGGTTTATCGCAGTTGAAGTTTTAGAAAAGATATCTATTTTTGTTATAAAACCCACATCATATTATTTTAAGTTAAATTTATGTTGAGAATGGTTTTATGCTAGTCTTGCTTTACAAAATAAAATTATTAACAAATTTTATTAACACGAAATGTTAAGAAATTAAAAAAAAACTCAAATTATGTATTTTTTGATTATGATAAAATTTACACCAATAAAATTATCTTTAACATAATTAATCAAATATATAACACATGTATAAGAAGTTAAGACTTAATACAAAAATTGTGATCAACTAGGTTTGGTAAAAAAAACCCTGGTGAACTGTTCATTTTGACAACTCTCAATATCGATTACTAAGGATGTTGTCTCGAAACGGCCGATACCTCTTGGGATAAAATTGTATCCACTTTTATAGACTGAGAATGAAAACAAGCCATAAAATTCCGAAAGCAACAAAGTACTGTTTTTTCATATTTCTTAAGAAATATCGATAGTAATAAAGCAAAGTAAAATATTTGCAATCCTACGAAATAAAAATAGAAAAAGCACAATTTTCATCCACTTGATTTTCAATAGGGACTTCTTAACGCGACGATTCAAACAAAAGACCGTCAGAATTATTATAAAATTCAGTCATCAATTCACTAGAATCCCTTCAGAATAAGAAACATAATTAATCAAATGTTGGACATCACTTTAATGTTTCACTAAATTTAAAATATTACAAACAGCTGTTACAAAATGAAGCTAGATACAAAATATAAGGGACTCTTTACATAAAATATTTAATTAATACCGGAAATATCAGTGAATCTAATCGACAATAATTTAAGTACGACCCTCGTCATAAGATGTACACTTTAATGGCAGCAGGAACAGGATACTCCGTTCGAATATTGATTAAACCATTGATGTAAATTGGCAATATTGAAGCTGCCCAAATATTCATTTCGAGATGTTTCCTATTTTCTAATCAATAACATCAATTTATTCGCTATGCTATAAATTGGAAAGCTAGCTGAATGGAATACAATTTCAGATACAACCTTGTATAAATATGCATACGCCAAGAGGCAGTAAAGCGAAGTGGCCCAGAAGTATCGAAAGCCACCGTTCATTTTACTCGAGTTAAGGCGCGTTTCAATTTGGCAGTCCAAGCGCGCTGCGGGCCGACGCCGCAGCGTACGGCAACTTGCAAATAGCATTTCCCTACACTCGCAGATCCGCCTTTTCCCAGTAATGTACTACGTTATATGCGCGGCTCTCGTTGGCAACTTTGCCTGTTCATATATCGGCTACGTTAACAACTCGTACATGTAAAGATATTTCCGATTCGCAAATGTGGTTGAGTAAATCCGTACGTTTATATAGAGTTGAGGGGTGGGACGGCGTGAGCAACGTTGACTATTTAGCTTGCGCTAACATGTTTCTAATTACCTTAATTAGTGTCCTGCCATTACGCGAGATAGGCGCTCGGTTTAAATTAGAGCACGCGAAACGGCCTAATTTAACCGTGAACTGAATGCGACGGGGGCTAATTCTTGATAAGGGAGCGAGTTGAACGAGGGGGGCAATGTCACGGCTTAGGGCGCCGCGATCTTCGAGATAATGGAAGTTATCGTCGGTCGGTACCGTGCCGCGACGTACTTACCGGTTGAAATGTTGGAATATTGATTGAACGAACGTATTCATACGAAAACTAGATTGATTATATTGTATACATAAAAATAGAACTAATAATTTTAGTTTTGTTGTCGCTCTCAAGAAAAATAGGGTAGTTGTGCTAAAAATAAGGTACATTGGAAAAAAAATGTTGTTATCGAATCGGACGACATCACCTGATTGCCCCACCTGCCTATTTCGTTTTACCTGAACTTATTATAAAAAGCGACTGCAGTTCTAGCTGGTTACGCATTATATTCAGATGTGTCGCGGTACACGGAACGTTTCAAGAGACTGTCCTGGCCCTTTCTATTGTTATTTAGCGATGTGATTGCTATTATGATTGTTACACTAGATTGCAGTAATTGTTTAATGGAATAAGTCGCTAACTATATATTTAGTTAAATCCATGCAGTATCGCTTCTGATGCCTGAAGCGCCCCCTGTATTTCTATATGTGATCTGTTCTCAAAATATTCTTAGTTTGTACTTTTATAACAAGGAAGTTATTTCACTAGTAAATTCTGAAAATGTTCCACCTTGTTATGAGGCGATAATTCGTAGACGTAGCAGACGTATTTAATAGAATTAGTCGCATTACTTTGCGACAGTCAGTCTAGTGTCACTTAGCTTAGAAGCCTTATAGTTTCGCGTGTTAGGTGGAAGTCGTTTAGTAAATATGCGTTTCTTTGATGTCAGATATTCTTATGTAAAACTTTTGAAATAGGTATCAAAAGTAAGGAAGAAAATAAAGAAAGCTTATAAATGGATAGTCAGTTCAGGCACCTAAGGGAGTAGGTGAACTATAATTTACTCGAAGTTGATCATTGGTTTTCTATTATAGCTTGTATAAAAGAAATCGTAAACGAGAAAACAACCTAGAGATGTTACTCCCACGGCCTTCCAAAAACTTAGCCAAAGTACTTGTAACACAAGACTAAATTGGAACTTAGTTCTAATATAGTTAGTCATCATAGCATGTGGTCGCCCTCGGATAGAACTTTAATCATATTTGGAGTAGATTTATCCATGTCCAAGGGCGAAAATTATTATTACTTAACATCTTTAAACTACTCGCCCCTGTTACTTGAATTTCACAACGGTGGAAGAATTATAGTTCGACCGGCGAGATACCACCGCCGCCCTCATAATCCGCCGTGAAGCATTACTTGTGTTTCGGATGGAAAGGTGCGGTTGCCGGCTACACTTTGAAGCGAGGCGACCATCTTAGTCCCAGTAGCAACGTATCTACTCCCAGTAGCAACGTATCTATTTTCGAGCTCACATAAGATTTCAGTTATATATGTATATGGTTGAACGTGGATATTTATGAGCTGCGACTACTTAACATCAGGTGGTGTTCATGCTCGTTTGCTGCTCTCCACAAATAAAAAAAAACCGTTAAACAGTATATTTGCAATTAAAACAAAAGCACTGCCGCCACAAGTGTTAGTGGAAGAGGGTACCTCGAGTCCCATATTCCACCGCCCATAGAGGCTGGGACGTCCCCAGATGACTAAGTGTTAGTGTTATTTGAAACGGGAAGGGTTCCCGTAGATATTTCTGAATCTCTAATTGAAGGACGAATATAACATATATTTAAACTTAAAACAATTACAGAACTATTAACTCTACACCTTAGCTCCAATCGTACACGGTCGACGGGCAGTTTAGGTCGTTAGTTGGGTAACTCGTAACACTTTGCCGCCATTAAACACAGCCTCGACCGCGAACGCTCCTTATCGCGACGTTTGGTTTACTTACAACTTCTTGTTTATATCATCACAACAGTGTATAAAAATATCTTGAGTCAAACCAATCCTGCTTATTGCAGACATTATCTATATAAATAAATATATATATACATATATTTATTTAACATGCTTAAAATTAATAAGCTGTAATGAACTCACAGCTTAAGTGGTCAATTCTTCTAATTGGCTCGGTCGGCTAGTAAAAGGTAGAGGCAGCTGTAAGGCAGTAAATAAATATGACGGTAGTGTCGAATGTTGACGGGTATTAAAGGGTACACTGCCTTAAAATCTGTCAATTACGGTTGTATACAATTTGTGAATTGTAATTTTAAATATACGATTTGCAATTTTTAATCACCATTTTCGCTACCTATCTTGTCTGTTCCCACTTAATGTTACCTGAAGTTATTTAATATTTTTATGTGTCTCTTATGTTGTCTTAACGTAAAAACTTAAGTGGACCAACGAAATGTAGTCAATTTTTCCATAATTATGATTATATTTTGATTTATGGTGAAAGGTTAGAAATGTTGATTAACCTAGTAACACACACAGCATGTACAAGGTAAAGTATGATAGCCTTTTAGTAAGGCTTTTACGAGTAGAACAACAATTCTTTATTTTACAGAACTAATTTTCTATGCTTGAATTATGTTCAAATGTTTCGAAGATTATTTTAAGTAGGCCCTATACATTAGGGGTAAAAAGTAACAAAACAAAAATAATATTAGCGTGCGTGTCAAATTCAATTCTTCAAGATAAGGTCCGACAGTCGGACACAACTTTAAAAACGGATTTAAAATCTTAAATTGGCATTATAGAAATAGGAATATAAGCTTATGAAGACTTATGTATTATGTTTATAAATATAATTCAAGTTAAAAAAGTATTTGTGTACAAATCTTGTATATTCGTATACGTTTTATATTTTATATGTTGCAAATGTTACTTATGTAAGTACATAAAATGCCATTTGCTAACAAGTGGGTGAAATTAAAGCTAAATCGTGTTTTTAAATTTGACAAAAAATAGTGCCATCTCGCGTACTATAATAGTATAAAAATAGTTGGAATAATATATAAAAATATATAATAGCACCTACATATGATCTGAGCTAACATTCTTGTATGACATATCATACAAGAATGTTAGCTTAGTTGCGAATTTTATGTTGCAAAGTTTATGTGTTACAAGTTCCGTTGCGTCGTAAAAAGTATCTATTGACTGACCGTTTTAATCATAACGCGCCATAACAAGTAACATACAAAAAATATAATATTTATGTATACTACTGATTAATTATTTTTTCCCATCATACTCCTACCGTAAACTAACTTTCATTATTATTTATCTTCATGTTAGTAACACGAGCTGGCGATGAAGGCTCCATGCAAACAGCTTTACTGCAACCGAGTCTGCAGTGTACATGTGCTCTCAGCATTTATGGTGTTAAACAGTGGCGCCAGAGATAAAAGGTTGTAATGCCCGGATTACGCCGTAAGCAGGCTTCTCCACGGTGCTTCGTAAAACAGTTTTGGGACCAACCGGCAAAGTTTACGCTGAACTACGTATAAACAGTAACAAATCGAGCGAAACCACGTTTTGCAGCGACAGCTTAAAAATTTAACATTAAAATTACTTGCAGATTTACAAGTGCGGCTGTTACGTTTGGCTCAAATATTACTTAAGTGGTTTCGTAACGCGATAAATAGTATTTTGCAACTTCATCATCATCATGAACCTTTTACTTCCCTACTCAGTGGCGTTAAAATCATGCTTCACCACGCTTACAAAATACAACGTGTTAGAATTAACATTTTTTAAATTAAGTAGTGAAGTAACAAGCGAGTGCTTATCGACCTGGTATTAAGTGGTCGCCGCAATGCAATAAAATCCATTCAAACTTAAATTGCAGTTAGATCTGTCTGAGGTCGTACGTAGAAGCGTTGCTATTCTTGAGGACTGACACGGTCGCTCTACTTAGAAGCTTACTTAGCGGTAGAAGTTCCCCGTCGAAGTCTTTAATCACTTTTAAGATCATTGGAGAGCTCTTACGCATGTATCCAAACGATATTTTTCATCTTTTGGAAGCGTCTATGTGCCCATGACCTCAAAAACATCTGAAGATTCAAAATCAGTTCAATAACGTAGGTATACATACTACTTGGCTATCAAATGCGTTCGGGTGATTTGTTCCGTCCATTGCTGATAGACAAATTATTTTGTTAAATATTAACGTAGTTTAATAAAGGTAAGTTTTAGGCATAACATATTTTCTTCTTGAGGAAACCTTGAATGAAAATGAAGATGAATTTATTGGGTAAAAACATAAACGAAACTATGTATGTTTTAAAGTTACAAGAACGGATAATTTGATACAACGAAGCAATTTAGAAGTAGTAAAATGGAAAGAAATGAAAACTTCATTTAAATATTTCCTTTACATGCGTTGAGAAACTGCTTTGTGTACAATAAGCACAAAGTATAAGTAAGCTTATACTTTGTGCTTGTGCTTATTATAATGCCGTTCTGGTGTAAGCAATTCTAGATACATAAGTACCTACTCTACTTTCTGAATAAATATACTTGCACGTACTGCACATTAGAGTACATCGATCTTTTAACCTGGATTGAATTCATATTCAAATGCCGTGAACATTCTTTTCCGACCGATTTCTAACATAAAAGCTATTGTGAGATACTTCTTTCAAGTTGAATTGGTCGTAAAACCGGTGAATGGATATTATGTAGATGTCGGTCATAAAGTCTGTCATTCGCAAATCACTCTTGCCGATGAACTGTTTCAACAATATCTATGTGAAATGAGGACATTATTTTGGCTGAAGGCTTTGTTTTCGAATAGATTAAATTAAGAGACGTTACAGTAAGATTAATGTAGGGAGATTGAGCGGGTGACGCAACGTTGCAATAATTATTTCGTAAAATATTTAAGTGTTTAATCACTGTAGCTCTCTTACCTCTTGTTTATTACTGTATTTTATTAATTATGAGTTTTATGTTTCTGATTACATACATACGTAAGAGTACATAGCGCTTAAGTATACGTGTATGTCTGGGGTTAGATTAATTCGGAAATCTTATGACAAATTTCAGTCATACTTTCGTTCTTTGCACAGAACATTTAGTAGTCCGTCCAGATTGTTAACAACAGATGGCAGACGGAAAAACTAACCGAAGCCCTATATTCGTTATAAAAACCAACACACGAGCTGGTCAAAAATCTATATCTCCACCATACGTTTGGAGCATCATTTTACTATAGTCAACAGTAGAACTTATAAAGGTTTACTTTGTATAGCTGGATAAAGACATAAAGACCAGGTCTACATAAACAAGCAACATAAGGAAAGTCATAACGGTTTGACGGCAGCAAAATTAATTAACAATTCCTGGTATCGCAATGAAAGCAAGATGCGCGTTAAGGGTCAAGGTTGTCTCTAACACGACTTATTGTCGCCAAAATTGCACTAACCGAGCTACAATACTTCTTGATAATTAAATTACTTTGCAATAAACCTGCCTTCAAAGGCAGCGAGTAAAAGAGATTCAAACAAGGGACACGACTGTCACTAACAGCATTGTTCACTAAGTGACATTTGAAGTGACTGCGATCATTTAAATATCTATGTTAGACCCTAGTTTCTTTCCACAACTGTTGGGAGGCCTGGAGTATACAACACCACGCGGATCCAATTCATATTACTACTACAATTGGTTTTTATATTTTATAATTTATGATAATACGAGCTTATATGTACCTGGTGTTAAATGGTGTCGCCCATAGACATCTAAAAATCCTTATACAAGATTATTCCTATCAGAGTTCGCACGCAGAAGCATTGCCATTCCCGAGGACTAAGATGGTCGTATCGGACGTAAGTGTAACTCAAAAGTACCTATAAAAGTACCTTTGGATTCAGTTTACTGATTGCCATCCTGGTTGGTTGCATTATTTTGGCCTGTTGTCTACGATTTGAAAAATCAGGGAGTTATTGTTAAAATAAAAATAAAACCGGTAAAATAACACCGGTATTTCAGGTTTTATAGATAAGTTACCACTATTACACCATTTTGCAAGAACCCGATAATAGCGATTTATTATTTATTTACCATTAAGCAGTTAATGTTAAGAATATATGCTATAAACGTAAACTTTGTTATTAAGCACAAAACTTCGATGCCTTAGATGGCTGCTAACTGACTTATTGTCACCGCAACGACTTTCCGCATGGAGATAACATCTGGCGCCTTATATCACATATTACATAACTTCTGCGCAGAACAGCTTTGCATCTTTTCAACTAACACAATAGCATGAAATACATTTGAATATTTGCTAAATGGTGTTTATCGGGCAATCCTTAACACGTTAATACTCAGCCACTTAACATATCAACTGCAAGTTATTTCATAATTGGAGCTTTTATTTGATTAAATAAAAGCGAGTTCTGTTTGTTAGGCTAATGGCGCTAAATGCTATATTCTCGGAAACCGGCAACAAAGCATTAAATATTTAAAATAAAACGACCAGCGAACAACTGCGAACAGGTCCCCAAAAGGTTAGTAACAGCGGCAATTGAGCGCACGTCACGTCGCGGCAGGCTCGCGCTGACCCAAAGCGGTAATTAGAGCTCTTTACTTCACTTAGCTGAAGGGTACAAATGCACTGTTGTCTTTTTAGTACATTCCATTTGTGAAATGGGAGTAGTAAATGAGCATACTGTTCTCTGATTCTATCACAGTCCCTTATGGACATACGTAGCCGACTTCTTATGGAATATATGTAACACAAGCACTATTTGAAGTTGTTCACATGTATTGCTACTTCTAAGGGCTAAACTAAGCCATCTCATATCTAAATGAAACGGAAATACAAGAATACCTGCCACGGTCTCCCTAGAAATGGTCGTGGAATCTCCCAAGTCGAACACTTCTATCACCTTGTACACCTTGTATATATATATATATATACAAGGTGTACAAGGTACATATATTAATGAAATTTAAATAAAACGACAAAGTTAACTCGTAAAAAATCTAAGTCCTAATTTATCGATGCCGCCTAGAACTTTTATTATAAAGCGATTAATATCTAAAACGAAATTATCCGAGAACAACTGCCAACAAGTCCCTAAAAGGTTAGTCATCGCGGCAATTGAGCGCACGTCGCGTCCCTACGGGGACTCGCTGACCCGCCGCCGTAATTAGGGTTGTCGTTCACTTACTTTTTGTAGTCAAAACTATACTAATCTTAGTTTTCATTTACCTATTAACACAACGTAAAATTCTACGTTTAATCAAACTCACAACTTGCGTACACATTAATCCACTACAAAATTATTATTGAGGTAAAACTGCAGTTTAACCGCGGAGGCTACTGCACTGCTACCATCATAGCCCACCGTGGAGCAATTTATATATTTCAGTTTCAGAAACGGTTGTCAACAAAACTTAGTGAGCCAACCATCTTAGTCCTCAGAAATAGCAACGCGTCTACGTGACAAAGATATGTATATATATATATCAGATAAAACTTCAGTTCTGTTTAAGGTTTAAACTGGATATCCATGAGTTGCAATGACCACTTAGATGGCCTGCAGTCTATGCGCTTCTCTACAAAATAATTAGTGATTACATTTTTCAATCGTATACACATTACTTTAATGTAAGAGACATTTTTAATTAACTAAATTAATTAGCACCGAATTAAATGATCGAAAGATTAATTCTCATTTTAACATAAGGAGACATTACCAAAAAGAAACTTGAAATGTCATACACTTTACGTATAAAAATCGTCAACTTGTCCAGCTTTACAAAACAGAGTACAAGCGGAGTTACCCGACGCGGTAATTAGGGGTGTCGTATATATACGGTAGACGACTGACCCACAAATACGAGATTGGTACCGGAGTATATTACCATTTGACCCCATTTCCCTCCTCCCGGGTATCTATATACATAAAAGAGAAAGGTGACAGACAGACACAAATCAACGCACAGCCGAAACTGCTGAATCTAGATGCTTGAAATTTTGCAGATGGCTTCTATGTATATATATAGCGTAAGTTAGCTATAAACAGAGAATTTTGGAAATTTCATCTTAATGGCGGAAATATGAGATTAGTTTTATCCTTTCAGCGATTTTTTTTCAAATATATACATACAGTGCGAAGGTAGTTGAATGATTTACAGTAATGCATTGTATTATCAACTTCTGCGCGAGTAAAGCTATTTAAACATAAACAAGTACATTAACAAATTAAATTAAATTAGGTCTCTCGAAAGTTGATACATCCGCGATATAATTCTCACGGTGGCAACCCCAGTCATAAATCCACTTGCCCTGTTTACTTTCCGCTTTATTAATATTTAGGGGTCAGGCAAATACGAGTTCTGAACTGATAACAATTATATGACACAATACTAATTACGCTACACAATTTTCTAAATAAATCAAATTATATAATATATATACCACCGGTATAGACAATATATTTTTTCAAGAAAATTTTTATAAGGCTGTCGGCACGCATGCCATGCATGGTTCTTGATATTTTCAAGACAATAAATTTACTGTTCGTAATGTTTAATGTACAGAAAATACGATAAGAATATATAATCAAGTAATGAATGGTAATCAGGAATTAAAATTCAGACAGTTTTTTTTGTTAAAACCAGGCTATAAACGAGCCTGTAGTACATCTAATGCTGAGTTTTTCCTGCGGTTAATGGACACTCAACTCCAAATGAGCAATTCCAAATGAACCAAGTATTGTACTTTTAGTAGATCACAGTTGCGTTGCCAATCCTGAGGGTTAAGGTCGTTCACATTAAGGTGAGTGGGGAACTCACCTTTCCTCCTAAGAGGTTTATGCCCCAAATGAATGAGTTGGTTATATCTCTGCTGAAATGTTCAATTTTTTACCATATTTCATATATGGATAAACCATAATTTATTACGTATATATCGATTTCTACTATAATACTTAGTTAAGCACGTCACGTATATATTTTGCGTCAAGTATCTATATTGGGTAATGGTGCGAAGCCGCAAATAAGTCGAAGGTTCTTCAAACAAAGACATAACTGGAATTGAGGCTTTGTGACGTCTGTTGTTGTTGTCTATTTTGTGTATATAATTTGAAAGGTTTGACACGATACGTGTATAAGTATGTCGATGTCATAACTGTTGGAATTCAAATGATCTAAGAGTATATACAGTATAAATAGCAGAACACTGGAATTTTTAGCTGTCACACAAAAATTTGCACTACTCCTATATTTTTGATTTTTTGTCCATTACGACTAGTTTCGTATAAAAGAACAGCTTTGTGCTTTTGAGCACTAAACGACAAACTAAGGACTACGACGATTACCTACTGTATAAAATAACATATATGAAATTTTCTTACAAATTTAATTTTACAGCAGAACTTCTTGTTTTTAATTTCTTTAACGTATACTTTAGTTATACCTATAGATTTTTAAATGGTTTGGAAACGTCAACAAGTAAACGCATTGATTATAACGGAACATTAGCAAACACCACTGTATTGTAGCTTCATACATAGTAGAACATACTAGTATACACGGGTATAGAAAACTCAAAGTAATGGATCTTGTAACATAAATATTGAAGTATGCAACACAAACTGCCGATCGCTAGATAAACTCGGAATAAATTTTTAATTAAATTTATACGTTCAAAACTTTTCAGATGCAAGTTTTAACGATCGCAGTAAAGTTACTCATATCAAGACGCCTAGCAAACTGCACTCAAGCCTATCGGAGAAAGTTTATACCGAACAGTGAGCCCAAGTAAGTATCTGCGAGTCCCATCGAAGGAAGCGGAGATGAGCAAAAAATACCGGTTAAGGAAACTAATTCCTTGCACGTCAAACATTTCATAAACAAGCCTCGCTTGGATGGCTGTTCACTCAAGTCAGTTTCGAGACGAGCAATTTTTTCTCTCAGATCAAACGTGAACGTAATGTTTTTGGGGTCAAATGTGAACGCCGATTTGAAAGAAAAGTTACGTAGATAGGAGGGTTAAATGGCTTTTGTTTTTATAGCACCAGCTGACACATTCTTTTTTGGAGTTTCACGTGTTTATACAAACATGACGTAATAGTATGCTTCACGATAACGTGCTATTAGAATATTCTGAGAAAGCAAAAGTCAAGGAGGATATGCTCCTTGATATCAGTAACTGAGCCTTCATTTTCTTAATACCATTATTAGTTATAATAATGTATGATGATCGGAAAACCTAAGACATTATACTATATATCTAGTTGTATTTTGTAAGTAAATTCTAATACCTAGTAATAAAATTAACCTTCACAAGATATACTTCTCTTATTCGGAATTTTTGTAGATTTTATTTATGCGCTGCATAATCCACTTATGTAGTATTGCATGCTTGTTTGTTGCTCATGCAACGTAAAAAGGAGATACTAACAATTTCCCAAGTGTCAACAAGACGTAGGTATCAGAGAGAAAACGATTTTAAATCTAGCAATTCAGCTACGTAGAAGATGGTCGAACAAATAAACCAGATAGGTTTTAGACAGCGCTCCTTCTTCGCTACTTCGCTAAATTGCTTCTGCTCCGACTGACAAGCGCAACTTTAATATTCCTTTTGAAAGAAAACAAGCGATCTTTATGATTCTTAGATAACATTCTATTTGGTTTATTTTTATGTCAGCAATAGCAATTGGGGTGGGAGGTGAGCTGAGTAGAGTATGAGAAGGAGTATATGCGATAGACAAATTAGCAATGACAAGGAGCCATGAAACTGTTCCGAAATATCGACAATTAAAAAGCATTAATCGTGAGTACCCGTTAGATAGCAAAAAATATTAGTATGGCGTTTTATTATAAAGTTTATTTTTTAATTAATTTGAACGCGCTGATATCTAGAACTACCAGTTACATTTGAAAAATATTCCTATATTTGATAGGCCATATACTGTGGAAGGTATAAGTCTATTTAGCTGCTATAGGCTAAGATCTCTAGGAACGGAATAAGTAAAGTGTGGTTGAGACTGTAGAAATAATTAGTATACAAATATAATGTTTTTACATTTGTAACATGTAAATATTAATAGTAGAAAACACGTCATAATGAAAAAAAATACCTATTATTTTATGTTAAGGTATTGCAGACAAAAAATAAATAAAAATAAAAATAAAAATGTAAAAAGTGCATAACATCGTAATGAAAAAACCAAATTCGTTCGAACCAAATTAACTTTGAGTTAATTGAAGTTAAGGCCGCAACAACGTAGCATTGTTTCAAAAAATTGGGCCGCAAATTCTCAATAGTTGTAGGGGTTAAAATTTCAAATATCAAAATATATTTTAATTACTTAGCTTTAGCGAAGTTATTACAAAGATACCGGTCGAGATTGATGAATAAAAATTACTTTGTTTAAAAATTTCTTCTTAAGCCTTAAGCAACAAGTTTAAAACTGTAATATTTTAAAAAACTTTTTAGCCAACAACCGACTTCTAATTATTTCCTTCAATCTTACTTATAAATTCTTCCACCGGAAATATACACTTCAAGATGACTTCTGGAGTAATCAAGTATTAGCGTAATTAATTTAAATAGCCGGTAACCGCTGGATGCAGAGGGCACAGAATCGGTCAGAGTGGCGGCACCAGGGGGAGGCCTGTGTTCAGCAGTGGACACGTAAAGGCGGATGGGTGGATAGAATTTCAGAAGCAATGTTATTGTATGGTATTAATATCTTTTCACGTATTAGATTTATGTATATTCCAAATATATTTTGATAGAATTGTTACACATAATAATATGGAGTCATAATGTAGTCTTATCATCGCGGCACAAAGTAAAAAAAGCGATTTATTGAGTATTTATCAGGTACTAGTTAATGAGTAATAAATATTATTTATATATGTAACAATGTATACGTCAAATTTTGTTGACAAAATGATAACGCTTTCTATTATACATCATAAGTATAGCCCACAGTAATATTTTCTGCATCGTGGATTTGTTGGATCTACAAAAGTTACACGTGCGGCAGTCTTACAACTGCTAACTACTAAACTATAAAAATCCCCTAGCCATCTTATTTCTTTCTATTCAACTTATTGATAAAGCTGGTTAAAATTATTTTGCAAAAAGAATATTTACCTTACCAAATCTGTAAATTAGAATTTTGTGATATTAAGCGTTTGAAGTTTTTTCGAAGTTAATATTTTTGTGACAATGCTATTAATAAGATTTACTATTATGATTTAGAATACTAACTATTTGTCATTGGAAATGTAGTTTGTATATTTGACGATATTTTGCAAGCGAAAATAGAGCTTAAGTTGATATCAATATGGCAATAATTAAAATGTCCTTAATTAATACTTAGTGAGTTTTACCAATCAATCGATGAAATACCCTACTAAAACGGGATCATATGATGGCAGTCTGATTAAATTTCTGAGAGACTATTTATATTACATACAATATTGGTTGGTAGGAAAGGCAACAGACGGACCCCTTTCGACAGATTGACAAACAGACCTTAGTTAGACAAACATTCAACTGTCCTCGTATGAGACCTACCGCGTTATAGACGTATATGATACAAAAACATAGTGTTCAAATTTAAACTATCTTTTATTTGAAATGGGATTGCCAACTTTACATACAAGCACGGCGATCATCTCAATCTTGAGTAATTACAACGAATGTACATGGAACCACAGACAGTTCAGATCTGCTTGAAGTTGGATGTGAATGTCCATGAATTTCAGCGACCACTTAATATCAGGTGGCCTACGCGATCGTTTGCTACTACACTAAGATGTGAAAAACTACCTGAAACTGGAAACTGGTTATTCTATGCGTGATCTAATGACTTCTTACTAATCTTTAATAAACAACTTAATAACGTCTTAACTGCCATAATTCAAAACAAGCTCATCTTAAAAACACTGGATTTCGGTGCTGCCAAAAAAGGATGCCATATGAAATTCTTACCAAATATAATGCTTCTACATAGTTTGTTTTATAAACAAGACGATTATGCATGATTTTTAAAGTAGGTAAAATTTCTGAAATACGTACTAGAAAGTTTCACGGAAAATATATCTGCTTAACATAACTGTAGAGTACTTAACCTCCAAATACTGTGAACTATTTACACAATTTGCGTCACCCTTCCTTATTGCTAATTGCTTAGTTTGATTTCGCTTGTTTGTGTTTTGTACACCAAAATCAACAGTAACGATAGGGAAGCGATCATTCTGTTAATAATTATTACACAGTAACAAACAAATAAAAATATGTCAATATGTATAATTTGTTTGTGACTGTGAAATATATATTTACCTTTATGAATTGTATTTCAATTGTTTAAAAATGCAAAAAATTGATAATGAACGAAGCGAGGTATGCGTTGATTGTAGTTTAATGATCGACATAGATAGCAAAACTGAACAAGTGATAATTTCATGGACGTTTTAGAAGTAGTAAATAGACGTTCTCAGTTGATTTTTTATGCTGGAAAAGCAGCAAACGAGCGTGCAGGCCATCTGATGTTAAATCTATCTCTGTCCGGTATCTCCACTTTGTGGACACCTGTGTCGCTATTGCTAAGGACTAAGGTGGTCGTCATGCTTGTACTCATAGCCGACAACCGCACCTCTCCAATCGAAATACAAGAATGCCTTACAGCGGTTTATGGACGCTGCGGTGGTACCTTCTTGGACGATCTGTTTTACTGCCACTTTGCCACAAATGCCAACTTCGCGTGTTTTATGTGTGTTCAGCAGCGTTCTGGAGTTTACAAGAAAGAGTTATGTCCAGTATTAGCACATAAAAAGGGTTACACCCCATAAATAATTGTTTCTAGCCCAAGTGTGACAAAATTGCGTAAAAGACAAAAACACTTACCGTATACGGTTAGCGACAAGGAGCTCGGCGATGTCGCGTCCTAGCCGCGAATACGCCGACTCGACGATCACGAGCACCTTAGCGTCGATGCGTAGTCGCGCGTCGGATCGGTGGTCGCGCGCGGATTGCTGTTGGGACGCGAGCAGCGAGCACTGCGACAGCGGCCGCGGCACCCGGTCGCGCCACACCAAGCTGCCAAAGTAAAAACGGATAAGGAACTAGAAAGTTTCTACAATCTGCCATAAGGAGTTAAACTAAGTTTCTTTTCCATCCAATTTTTTTTCCATCCACATCAATTGCACTCGTGACTGTCCTTCATGGTACGATTTACACAGTCGTTT
This sequence comes from Phocides pigmalion okeechobee, assembly GCA_018251015.1. Taxonomy (NCBI): domain Eukaryota; kingdom Metazoa; phylum Arthropoda; class Insecta; order Lepidoptera; family Hesperiidae; genus Phocides; species Phocides pigmalion. The sequence continues at coordinate 19,968 of DWON01001619.1, forward strand.
TTGCCACGGACGTGCAAGATGTGGAATGAATTGCCGCCTGAGGTATTTCCGGAGCGCTATGACATGGGGTTCTTCAAAAAAGGTGCAAAAAGTGCTCTCATTCAAAGCCGGCGATGCATTGGCGATTCCTCTGGTGTTGCAAATGTCCATAGGCGACGGTGACTGTTTTCCATCGGGCAGATCGTCTGCCTTATCGCTAGGTTTAAATATAAAAAAAAACTTAGACTAAAAAATAAAATAAGAGACGAGAAAGTTTTCAACCACTTCAAGGAAAAAATACAAGAAATTTATATCTTATATCAATCAAATAAAAGTTATAATCCACCTACAAAGGCATTTAAACAAGTTATGGTATGATGCCAACGCTGAAATAACTCTGTCAAAACAAAATAATTATGTCGATTAATCAAACATATCTGCTAATCAATGTTGAGTGTTTAACCGACAACTTTGTACAAATTGATCAAAAATAAATGTCGTCGTTTGGCAAAATTTCGCTGGGAATCAATCAAACACTCGCAAACTTGAGGCTGCGTTTCAAGTTGAAGCCACATCAAAGAGCCATTATGGTTTATCTCAATAGCGTCAGAATAAATAAAGGCGGAATTTGTGGAAATATATATCCGTGGGGTAGCGGCGTCCTGCGCGCCGCGGCCGGCTTGTGGCCTCTGTAATGAAAGCCTCGCCCGATACAAACGGTAGCAAACTTTAAATACGACATGAAAAGAATAACAGAGATGGGCCACTTTATTGTCTGGCTTTTACTAAACGTACGCAAAACGTTTTCGTAGTTAGTTATTAAGGTTATGTATGCCTGTAAATTTTATGTAATTGCGTTGAAGCCTTTTTATATACATATATATTTGCAATGGAGAAATCTTAAAACTAATTTTTATAAAAGCCTAACCTAAACAATCTAAAGGGAGTTCGACCCCATGCGGCATGGTTCCACAAAAAAATAGCAATCGCAATTCTCTGACCGAGATATGAACCAGCCCTCGACGTCACCAGCAGCGTCGATCACGTGTGGTACTATTTTTTTTGTTTTTTTTTTGCACGTGGACTCCATGGACCAAACGTTCCTATGCCAAGAGGAATAAATACCTAATATGTAAGAAAACTACAAAACAGGATATTCATGTGATAAATAGATAAGGTCGTTAGAGTAATTTACGTGTGGTATCTTAGATACGCTTGAATGGAATTTCAAAATTATATTTGTATATTATATAGGCGCTTGATAATGTCGACGGTACAGTTTCTAAAGACGGTGTGTATTTTACGCAGAGGTCGTGAAAATGATATTTTAATGATGCTCAATTAGTGGGCGCAATAACGATACGGACTTGACAAAGTGGAGTGAATAGGAATTTGAAATAAATGGTTTTAAAACAATAGTGGTTGAAAGGAACGAATTTCGTACGATTTAGAGAAGCTGCTTCCATTAATTAGGCGGAACACAAGTTTCGCTATAAATTTAAGCGACGGCAAAACTTGCCGCTCGTCGCACAGTGTAAATTTAAGCCGATAAAATAAAATATTATCGTTTCAGCTACACGACATCCGCCCTAATTACATAAAATCACGTTATAAATTACTGTGAAATATTTCCTCGTCGTTCTAATTTAGCCGTGAAAAGTTGCCAAACAAAGGGCGACAAGGACTCGGCACAAAGTTAAACGCTTTTAATTCTTTCGCGAAGCAATTTCCTGCATTAACTGCTAATTTTATGCGTAATAAATCTTTTTCGATATTAGAAACAAAGGGCCTACCACCTTTGCAATGGAAATGAGGTCACTTTTGATATTTTTACCGTGTTAACAATTCATTTTTCTTTGAACGTTTACGTTACGCTTTACGTTGTTGCTATTAAATTTGTCTATACAATCAATATACGCAAATAATGGTTCCTTATCTTTATAATACCAAGTTTCACATTAGTCTTTTAGGTAGCTACTCTTTGGTATGCTAAACTAAACTTCTTACCTAAACTTTATCACAAGAGCTACAGAAAATAGTTGGATGGTCTTAGCACATTTATGTTTAAAAATATCGGCCCAATTTAATAAATGCTTATATCGCTTCTTTGCTTCAATAACGTGACAAGTTTGAAAACTCAAGGTTTTATTTCATTTGATAATTGAAATCTCCGTGTTTGATTTGAGCTAGCTAAGGTGTTAAATTTCTGTACGTAATCTACAATAAACGTAAAAAAAATACACAATTAAGTAAAATATTTTTTTGTAAGTAAAAAATGCTCTACTGTAAAGTTGTGTTTTTTAAGATAACACGTTACTGAAGCAAGGAAGCGATATAAGTTTCTTGTAAAGGGTGTAATCGTTAAATGCACAGGCGATTATTCCATAACTATTACAGATATCAAAAAAATTTAAACTGATATCGAAAGTACTTTACCTAATGAGTAAAACGACAATAATAACTTTTTAAAAGTAAAACGAGAAATATTCAAAAAATTTACATTAAATTTTAGTATATTTTTTTTTGATATCTGTAATAGTTACGGAATAATTGCCTGTACACACAATGATTACACCGGCATAGCTTATATGAGCACTAAAAAAGGATTTTTGATTGCTGATATTTCAAAAATCGTCAATCGTGAGTACCTGGTACTTTGCAAAATGTATAAATTCCGCGATAACATTAGTTTAAAATCATATGTTACTCATGTTATTTAATAGACTTCCTTCATATATAAAAAAACAAGTTTATTTATATATTATTATACATTTGATTAAAATAGAGTTGCTTGATTTATTGAAATATAATATTCGTTTCTGCGTGAGCAAAAATGCGAAATAAGTTAGCTTTTAATATTAACCTTGCCGTCTCTTTTCTCTCTTCTTAACTCTTCTGGGCTTATATGGTCTACGATATGAGCCGCATCATTGATGCTTTCCCACTATATCATTACATTTTAATTAATTCTAGTGTTATGTGAGATCATCGATGTCTACATATGATCCTATTCGGGTGTTTGAACTCTTGAGAAGCCTAGGTGAAGAGTGAGCCCTGGAGTCTCGAATAATCTGTACCGTTCTCCTCTCCCAAGAGAGCCGGTAATACCAGTGGGTAGTAGAAGGTATAAACTGTAAAAAACTGTGCGTGTACTTATGTATTCACGTAAGAAGTTATACTTTGGCGTAACAAGATAAAAATCTTTCTAAAAATTTTATCTTTCGCGTTAACCTATCTTGTAGATAAACGACACTAATAATAGAAACAAAGGTATTTAATTCATTGATAGAAAGTTTAATTATAACGCCTTATCTAGTGTAATATATTTCATTTAAATATAATTGATAAATAAATTATTTTTAATTGTGTATCACTTCGCAACTTATAGATTAACGACAGTGACGTTGTTACTACAAAACCAGCTAATTTCATGGTGTCGGTTTTTCGTGACATTAGGGAATTTAGACTCATCATTTTTCCCTAATGCTAAAAGAAGTATAATTTAGACTCATCATTTTTCCCTAATGCTAAAAGAAGTATAATTTAGACTCATCATTTTTCCCTAATGCTAAAAGAAGTATAATTTAGACTCATCATTTTTCCCTAATGCTAAAAGAAGTATAATTTAGACTCATCATTTTTCCCTAATGCTAAAAGAAGTATAATTTAGACTCATCATTTTTCCCTAATGCTAAAAGA
>DWON01001620.1:0-23644 GCA_018251015.1 Phocides pigmalion okeechobee
CATATTATTGCATACAGTAAAATATACCAAACAATATGTTATACACAATCTTACATTTGAAATATTTAACTAATGTAAACAAAACCTTTTTAGGAACTTAACAAATTTGATAAGTATTGGACTAATCTTATTTTATATATAACAAGTATCTATACAATGCTGATAACAGATAAAGTAAAACACTCACTTTACATTTAATATTCCTTACAACTTTCTTTATCTTGGCTTCACAAAATGCACCCTTATACTTAGCACTGACATCAGTTCCAACTGGCAAGAAGGGTGGATCATCACCTTGCTAGAATAAGAAAATATGTATTACTTCCAGATGTAAGCAGAAATGTATAATATATACCTACTAACCATACATTTCTTACCATGATTGTAAAATGTGCAAATTGTAGTTAAAATCTTACGTTCATTTTAATGCTAATCCCCTGTAATGAAAAAATGTGTTATCGTTATGTATATCGATTTATACACTCATAAAAAGGTTAAATTATGACCATTTCGAGGTTTAACAAAGCGTCACCGTGGAACCCAAATATATAACAAACAAACAAACATAAACAACTTAAAATGTTAATAGAGTACTAATATTACAGATACTGTAGACGATATTAAGAAAATTAACAAAGATATAAGAAAATCAGAAATAAAAAGAAATAAACTGACCTATAAAAGTAGATTGCGCGGCAACGTATACGTTTCTGTATAAACAATACGTTCAGCTTAGTACAGCGTAGTCAATACGTGCATAAATTGTAAACTTAAACTGAACCTGCGAATGTATGCATTTTTTGCTATAGAAAATTCAACAAACAAAATCATTCACTAAACGAAGTGCAATACAAAATATGACGAACACCATTTTCATTTCTCGATTGATTTGATTGAATTGATTGACGTTGGTTTATTTATTGCCATACCACTGTATAATAATATATTTTCGTTCACAGTAGAGTTGCCATATGGCAATTATATTATAGTTGAAATCGGATTGAAATTGAATTTTCAATTTTAAGCTATGTAAAAAACTTTTTACGCGTTGACCAAATTATAACTTTTGTTGAATGTAGCAATATAATAAGTAAATTGTCGGCCAAGTGTCTGAATCTTGATCCTACTATCCAATACCACATGCGGTTTTAAACGCGCATTTTAGAGTTACGTCGCTCTGTTCTATAAGTCGGCAACTTCTGTGACCGCAATTTGACAGCGGTTATGTAAATTGTAAATCTATAGTACTATGAGTTCTAAAAAAACATAACAGATGTCCTAATGCGCTTATGTACCCTATACGTACTTTATGTACCTTATACGGCTGAAACTCAGTTACCTAAAATTAAAATACAATTAATATTGTTTAATTCGACAAAAAGTCGAATCATTTTGAATATGTACTTAGATGTATCCGAACATATTTTTTATCTGCTTAAATGTCACCTACCTATGAACATTGAACACGTCAAAAAATATTTTTCTGTTCAATCGAATCGAATGGAGATGTGATACGATGTTTTGAAAATGTTTTTGTTGACAATTATTTGGTATTGGTGTGACTAGAAATTTCTCAGGATACTAATTTAATAAATTTCGGTGTTAAGTAGTATTGGACTAGCTAGATATTATTCAAAATGAAGGCTATCGTAGCGACCGTAATCAGTCTTGCGCTTACAACTGTGGTAATTGGAAATGCCTACTATCAAAAGAAGCAATTCTATCCTTCGATTGTGTACTTGACGAATTCAAATCCTAGCATGGCTGTAAGTATACATTAAATACAAAGAAAATTACAAGCCTTATCTTATTCGAACTTTCATGGTTAGAAAAGTTTCACGAACAGTCCACGTAAGGACGTCAGACATCTAGAATACTGTATAACATATGATACACGCTAATCAGCACCAGTATGTGTCTCTGAACCTATACTTTAATATTATTTTGGCAATTACAGGTAATGTATTTACAAGCTTTTATTCTGGTGTTACTGGCGGGTAGAATTCTGAGGAAAATATTCTTCGGTCAACTGCGCGCTGCGGAGTTTGAGGTAATTATTTCATAACAAAAACGAACCTTCATGAATATCAAAACTTACAGATGGTTAATTATAAATAACCAAGGGTTTAAACCATAGGGGAATGCAAGTGAAAATGCAATATTTTTATAGTTATTTAGTATTACATATAGTACATATTGTATTAGTATATTATATATTCTGAAGGTAAAATGCAAGTATATTTAGTTTTTTTGTCTTCTGACAAGCATATCATATCATATTGTAATATAATAATCTCTGTAATTGCCATTAGATAACAGATATTCTTACAGTCATGTTTTTTTTTCAGCATTTGATAGAAAGATCTTGGTATGCTATAACGGAAACCTGCTTGGCATTCACGGTCTTCCGAGATGACTTCAATCCTAAGTTTATAGCCCTATTTACACTGTTACTATTTCTAAAAGCATTCCATTGGCTAGCTGAAGATAGAGTGGACTATGTAAGTATTGGTTTTGATTGTATTGCAAATATACATACAAGGATCATGTGGTTTATCTGTAAACACTTGATCACAAATCAATGTTCAAATACATGAAAAGGATGTTAGTTAATAATTTTGAGAAGACTTTTGTAACATGTATTCATTTTTCTACATATGTGGTGTGGCCATATTTGATAATAATTACTTGTTTTCAATGGTGCACAAATAACATTGCATTATTATATTATTAGCATTTGATTGTCACAAAGTTTGTAATTAAAATTAATGTTTTTATTTTTTTTGTAGATGGAAAGAAGTCCAGTGATAGGATGGCTTTTCCACGTGAGGATTGTGACACTCATGGTACTGCTATCAAATGCAGACCTGTATTTCATTCACCATGCATACATCTTCACTGCAGCCAGAGGACCATCTGTGCAGCTGGTCTTTGGCTTTGAGTACAGCATACTGATCATCATGTTATTGAATATCATGATTAAGGTGAGTTGACGCTAATGTTCGAAATGTTTGGGCAAATGTTTTCTTTGCATAAACAGTTGTATACAAAAAAATTTGTGGTGTTATGATTTGTAGTGTTTGTAGTCTTTTTTGTGTGTACAAAAGCTATGACACATTCCAAAATAGTCCTTAAAAGTACTTATGCACCTGTAATTAATGGACAGCAGTAACTACATAACATATAGGTTTCCCTTTAATAGCTTAACATGGTGTTCTGAAATAAGTTTGGGTTAAATTAAGCCTGAATAGTTACAACTCTTTTTCACTGAGAATTTAATGTAAAAATAATGTAATATAATTTTGTGTAACTACTTAATTAATGTAATGTAATGTAATTTTATGTCACTACTTAATTAATTCAATTCAATAATTTTTATTCGAACTTTTCAATTTTATCTAATTTATTGTTATTTTATTCCGATTTTTACACAGTGAATAATAATGTTGTATTGCATGTTGTCATCACTAATAATTGGACTGGCGCCTAGAATGATAAACAATATTATGTAAAATGTTGACCAATGGAATGGTGTACAGTGTGTTAGTGACCTTAAATAAATAAAATAAATAACCTTAACCTTTTTGGTCCTGATTATATAGTCATCACCTTAATTATATAGTAGTACCAAATATTTTTCAGATGATTGGTAAATATCCAGAATGTAATAAACTTACTTGAAAAGAAGATGAACAATTAAGGTTTGATAGGCTGATCTGTCATAATTATCGTCAAATTATGTTTTTGTTGGTTGGCATAGTTGTTTTATTTGCAATGCTATTTTGAAATATCTAGTTAACGATAACTTATTGTTTCAGTATATACTACACGCGGTTGATTCCCAGTGGGAGGCACCGTGGGAGAGCAAAGCAGCAGTTTTGTTGTACACAGAACTGGTCATCAACTTCTTCAAAGTGCTCTTGTACATTGGATTTGTTGTGGTCATGGTCCGCATCTTTACCCTACCGTTATTTGCATTCCGACCCATGTATGAGACTATGAGGTATGATAATTATACTTATTTACCTTACTGTTTTATTTGCATAAGCCTACAGCAGACTGTTAACGTAAAATATGTATATATGTATCCCGGCTAATTTAGCATAATTCTTTTTGGGTGAATTTTGTTTAAATGATATGGAAAGAGCATACTCTTTGCATGGAAGCAGAAAATAAGAAATCAACCTTAGGGTAAATGGTCACTGCTACATTTGGACAATCTGTAACCAACTCCTTATAAATTAGAAGTTCCTCCTGACTCTAAGTTAGTGACTTAATTATGTAAATGCTAGCAATCCAATGGTTAAGATTTCGACATATTCAGCACATCTGTTTTTTAATGTTAAGTGTCTATTAGAAATTAATTGTCACTTGTCTTAATGGTACAATAACATTGTGAGGAAACTTACATCCCTGATTGACGTCAAAGATATTTGAAATAAACCAATCAGCTTGTGCCAGCATGGTGGACATGACCTAAACCTTCTCGTGATTTGTGCCCAAGAAAGTAATTCATTGATTACGATGATGATTTATTCTTTGATATGTCGATGCAGGAGCTTCAAGAAAGCGTATAACGACGTAGTGTTATCGCGGCGTGCGATCCGCAACATGAACACGTTGTATCCGGATGCCACGGCCGAGGAGCTCGCCGCCGCCGACAACGAATGCATCATCTGTCGCGAGGAGATGCATAACGGTAAGCGGCACGTGAACGAGCGGTGATTGCATCTAAGTATTTATACCTTAGTAATAAGATTACGGTCTTTACTGGCAATATAGTATTATGGAGAGTGGAAACTTCTCATTAATGTAGGTATAGTCGTGTCGATAATTAATATATCCTACTATCCTATCGCTACTTTAAAATAAAAGGGCCACAACGCGAATAGACCTAATACAGGAGAGCCATTTAAAGGTTTCAAAATCAGTTCTTGTATAATTGCTCCGTAATTTTAAAACTGATAAATAGGTGTTATACACTGTTAGAAAGATATTTTTATTCTGCTTTTAATGGTTGATTCGGATATGTGACCGACAAAATTTGAATTTTTACAATAATTTAATGTAGCTATATGTATATTTCAGATATACTTAGTTTCTGGTTTTATTTATTTATAAATTTATAACATTAATTAAATTTCTATATTTACCAGGCTGAGTGAAAATATTTTTTTAATAACTTGATATAACTACGGTGAATACGTGTAAATTTTGACGCAGGGAGAATTGACCAATCAATTGTTTAATTTTAAACTGATATTATCACGGTATCCATACATTATGTTATATAACGGGTACTCACGGCTATCGTTAATTGTGAGTACCCGGGATATAACATAATGCAATCAAATGTTATTAAACATATGATTTTGTATTCATGGAAAACTAAAACGAGCTTATTTTTTTAAAGCGAATACCCGCTTTTATAGGCTTACTGTTTATCTAATCAGCAACAAAATAACTTTCAACGTTTTTATCAACTATTGCGTTTATTAACCACAGACTGTAAATAGTTTTATGGCGGTTGTTAGTTTTGATAAGGGTGTTTTAAAAGCTAAGGTTTTAAAATTGAGAGCAATAAAGCTAAGTATTTATTGTTGGTGATTGTATGGGCCCCAATCGATAGCTGCTTTACATTCTGTGTTATAATTACTTAACGCGAAAATTATCCGTATTATCACGTTGCTTCTACGTTGTTCACAAACATTTTTTTTATGTTGTAGCAGTAGATGCAACCAATACTTAGTTAATTCTTTGATTTGAGGTCGTCTTAATTTATTAATATAAGAAATCGAAACACTATATACAATTATACATACTTATTTATGTTTTTACTAAACACCGAAGCAACTAAGAAATCTTGCAAGGTATTTCCTTAGATTTTGATTTTTTACTAGATGCTTTATCTGTGGATACAGTCACGGTCAATGACTAAAGTCACAGAAAAACGGTGGTTTCTTGTATGGCCACATATATTATAATGTCTGTATACTATGTCAATTGAGACTGGCTAACTAGCAAACAAGCTACACGACTAATAATTAATATAAATCAACGTTGAAAGATAAAATATTGCTTTAGATGCTTTGAAGTTTTATTCAAAGTGGCAATTAAAAAGTACTAACATAAGTACATTTACGAAAACATTCCCTTTTAAAACTTTTCTTCACTTCAAATCGAATAGAACGCTCAATAATTTACTAAAAAGTATTTTCCAAGCTTTCAAATTGCATCGCAGACAAATTATCTCAAGTATACGACAAAAAGTTTTGTGATTCACTGAAATATCAGAAAAGAATAAAGCCTGCCTGGATCCAAGGATCTAGGTATACTTTATTCAACGGTATCCCAGTATTATTAGATAGAATAAGGATGATAGGTAAAATATTAGAAAAAAAGATAAAAGGGCTCAAAAAGAATCCCTTGCACACGCCACACATACACAATCATTTTGTGTTACCTTTGATTTTATATTTCATCATACTACTACATGATTGAATGGAAGTTCAGACCGATTTTTGTCTAAATTTTGTATATATAGTGTCCGAGATAACAGCCTTCGATTAAATTTATAATGGCAGACAAATAGACGGTCATGATTTAATTTATTAATGTTTAATTATAAGCCTTTCGATACGGAAGCTTTTTTTTTTTAAATAACCTTTTATTTTGTTAACATTCATTTGAAAGCGTTCTAAAAAGAACTAAATGTAACGAGCAATAAAAACAAATCCTCCAAACTGTGTACAATTAAAATAGAGCAAATAAAATTGAAGTGAAAGTTAAATAACATTTAACTAATACAGAGAAAAAGTTACTATTGATAAATTTTATTACGATCACTTCGGTCGCCGTTTACAAACTATGCTCGCGTTTCACAAATAAATGTCCATTAAGTTCACAGAAATATTTACCTTCGCCAACATTTAGTTACGTTTTTCTTTTGGTTTGGTACTTATGAGAAATTCAATTGCCATCATTACTTTTAGCGTAGTGGTGTTATTGAGACTTTTTATATCACTAAATAATCTCATGAAACATATTAAGTACAACAATATTTAGATTTATTTATAAATAGTAGAATCATATATTATAGAGTACAGTTTTAAGTCAGACAACCACGTTAGTCCTCAGGAGAGGCAAAGCATTTACGGACCTCAGATAGGAAATCAGTCCCAATTGTGGGTACACGTTTTTTATGATAAAAGAGTAGCAAACGAGGATATAAGCTCCCTGATGTTAAGTGGTCATTGTAGCCTACGGACATCCACATCCAACCTCAAACAGGATTGAAATTTTATTTGAGGTTGTAGGCAGATGCGTTGCTACCCTTTAGAACTCAGATGATCATCTCGTAAGTAAATGTAGTCCGGAACATTTCAACAAAATGCAAGTATCACGCTAGAAATGCGTGTGGCGATGGCAACTTTCTGATCGACCACAGGCTCTACCACATTGCAATATGAGAGGATGCCTATGGACGGCAGTGACCACTTTATATCAGGTAGCCTATACGCTTATAAAAATAGAGTTTTAAGTATACGTAATAAGTATATCTATTATCACAATCGCTTGAGAAATGAAGAATTATTCCATTCAATTAGAATACTTAAGGTTTATGCAATAGCACACTAATTAAGCAAATAAGCTTACGTCCTTGAGGTGTCCAACGTAGTCCATAGAGCGAACGTACTTATTTGTAAACGAAGTTTCAGATAGGGTCGAGTTCTATTCGCAATTGGTTACACACTCATTATCACTGGGAGAGACTACTTCATTTAATAGCTACTGCAGATTTCATCGTGTATTATATGTAACGAGCAATAAGTTTTGTCTACAGAAACTAATTCGAATCAAAACTATTTGATTCAAAGTAAGCTGATTTATTACAAAATTATTTGAGCGACAATAAACTTCCATCGTCTCGTACCCTCTATCATTATAGAAAGTATTAAAAAATCGGGAATGTTTAAAATTGGCTCGTCCAGATCGTTTATTCGATGCTAAACATATTTATTTTATAATTTTTACGTAATCGTACATTAATTCCGCCACATTGAATATTTTAGACACGCGAAACATCAAGTCCAACAGTACGTTACTTATCAAAATCCATAAAATATTTTTTGGACTATGAAGGAACCTTTAAATATACGCCGGTTAAAATCATACTCAACGAAAGTAATAAAAAACTCCTTTGTATAACTTATTCGTCAAGTATTATAAAAAATAATATTGTACGCACGCGAACAAAAGATAATCCGAGAGAAACAGATTTACCGGCTACTACAATACTACTATAACACCCACGCGTACAAAAAAGGATCGGAGGGTTATCAACCCCGACATCCGATTACGATTGTTACAATAAAATACAAGTAGACGTATACGTTATACCAAAACTGACTTACGTACTTTCAAAAATCACAACACTACACACAGATTTTCATCACAACTTTAACATCGCTTTGTGAGAGCACGGAGTGAATCAGAATGAGCACAATATTAAACTGCAACGCAATCAAATCGCGAATGAGGGTGGGAAAAATGTACATGCGACCCTTTGGGCGGAATCCCTTGCAGCCTCCCTGTCCCTACGCCACTCCCTTCGAAATGCGTATCCATACAATTCGTAACTAAGAAAGACTTTGGTACGAAAGCGAACAGGAGGGTGCAAAACCGACGATGGTACACCGACTTACAATTCTCTACCCTTATTCTCTCTACAAACGCGCTCTCTAAAATTTTATGTTATGCAAAAACGGTTCGAAGATATAATAATTTATTTCATAACTAATATCTATTTCAAATAATTAGTCATTAAATATCATTGCTGTATATATGTCGCGATTATAACACCTTCGAACTTTACAAATAGTCACTTTTAATATGGACAAAAATAACAAGGTTCAAGATATACTTATAAGCACTTAAAATCAATTTTCTAATGTAAGTAATAGAGCAGTGAATAAATAATTTAAAGATATTTTCTTAAGCTTTTTTTGCGCAAATATAGGTAGCTAATATAATGTTCCAAACTTAGAAAAATAGTATAAAAAGTATAAAATGTGTTCCTAACAGGCTTAAGATTTAGAAACGAAATCTAACACAAATATTAACTAATATTTTTATTTTTAATGTTAAGCTGATAAAGTTCTTTCTTATTTTTAATACACTTTTTATATGAAACTTCAAGTTATTGAGTAATGTTGGGATTATAATTATGATAAGGCGTAAAGGCCGTCTGATGGTTAAGTGGGCGCTGTGGCCTACCGACATCCATATTCAACCTAACTCAAAACTGAAGTCTTATCTTAGGTACTACGAAGATACTTTGCAATTCCTGGTGTAACCGACAATCACTACTCTCCAACCGATCTACATGAATTTCTTCACAGTGGATTACGAGTAAAAAAATCTTACATCTCCCGTAAAAATATCCTACCGTCTGTTAAGAACATAACCTAAATTATCTACATTTATTACATTATATCTAAAAGCGACTTAATACATTATATCTAAGAGAACGACTTTGAAAGCAGTAGGTAATCTAATCTGAACACTCAATTATTCTCCCACTGTTAGGAATTAGAGAACGCTTAGAAACAACAATTATAGTAACATAATATTATTGCTAACATTGATGTCGAGATTTGTGTTGCGATAATTAATTCAGTGCAGGTATTGGAAATTGAATTACTGCGATCCTCCCGTTATTCGAATATATTGGTTACATTTGAGTATATTATGGAATTGCAGCCTAATTGATACGAGTTAATTAATTTTGTTGGTTGATTGCCGTGTGTTGAATATTACGAGCTAGGGTGCAATCACGTTTGTGGTCTTATCATTAGTATTTATTTCATTTGAATATTCACGACACTGAACTTATGGCTGTAAGTAGCAGAATATTGGTAAGTATTAGTATTATTATTAGGAAAACTACCAAAATACAAATAAAAATTACAAATTGGAATATCTTAAATTTTTTAAATCCTCATTGGCACTTGACAGAAGAATTTATCACCCTAGTTATTTTACTTCACCAATAAGACTCTTATATTCGTGTTATGCTACAAAAATGTTACAAATATTATTAAAAAAAAATTGACACTGAATTAAAATTAATTCCTGAAACACAGTTTGCGATTACTTTGAAAGAAAAAAGAGCGTTTTTCTACCGCGGTTTAAAGAAAACATCATAGTAAAATAATTACTGTACAAAGACATAAAAGTAGAAGATAAAAAAATCTTCTTTACTTGTTATGAAAACCAATTTGTTACGTAATAACAGAAAGGAGTTTCAGATTCTCCACGGTTATTAAAGGAGTTTCCCTCGTGTTCTAGCAATTATATACAAGTGCATTAAAACAATATCATTATTTCCTTGTAATTGAATACGATTGTGTATAATAACCTCCGTGTACTATGATTCTCGGAGATGAAGCACACAAATTAACTACAAAGAGCTTATGCAAGCAATTACTCTGTCTGCGTGGAAATTTGAGATTGCAAGTTTCCAAAAGTGACTACTCATATTATTTCAACTTTAAAATTGTGTAAACTATCCGTTTTTCGGTAACTTTACGTTATAGCTTTACGATAGATTATCATTTATAACCGTCGCTTCCATTGTAGCGGATAGGATTCGGTTAGGATTTTGGTTAGGATTTATGCTATTCGGGGTAAATTAGAGATATCCATGGGCAGCATGTGTGATGTTTAACTAGCTATCTAATACATGCTTGTTTACTTCTTCTAAAGTATTGTTATCTTGCAGGTTCACCCGTGACGTATAAACTTAGATGCCTGCTATAAATTGTATAGCAATACGTAATTTGAAAGATATGTTCTTCATGTATAGTGTTTCAGCTGGGGAGGTGTGGTTGCCGGATACACATTATTGGAGGCGACCATCTTAATCCTCAAAAGTAGGAACGCATTCGCGTCCATTCTTAAATAGAACTTCTGTTCCATTTGATATTGGACGTGGTTGTCCATGGACTGCAGTGACCACTTATCATCAGGTGGCTTGCATGCCCGTTTCTTACTCTTTCATAATAATAAAATATTAATAGTAATATAGCTTCAAAAGGCGATTATCTCACGAATAATTTTATATTTCCTCATTACTCAATCAAGAAACAAAAAGAAGTAACAAACAACTTTTCACGTTAATACAGAAGTAAAGTTTATCACTGTCTCAATTCTGTTCATGTCTCTCAAAATGAAAGGAGGTTGAGAACACAGTCCCAGCCACTCATTCCTGTTTTGAAAAATTCAGTGCGTGCAATTAAAATTCATTTTAAAATGAATAATGTATTTTCTATTACACCTACGGTTATAATAGCCTGCGTGGTAATCTACCAAAATCTGATAATTTAATGGCTTTTGTAACTTTATAGAGAGTGTAATGAGTAGTAAATTCCATTCCATCATTAAATTTATCTGCATTTTAATTACAATAATGAAGACCTTGAACCGAATTTAAATAAAAGCTTTGCCTAAACAACCTTAACTTATCAAAAAAGAACGACACTTCGAAACACATTAATCAGAAATGAAACTTCAACACCAATCTAAGTATGTTCTTATATGATATTTATTTTTTGGGAGTCAAAACATGTTTTATTTTTTTTTTTTTATCAAACCTAAAAGAGTTTGATAAAAAAATATAAAAACGCTAAATTTTACAAACAAAACCTTTAGGCTTGGTTTTTTATATTTAGTTGCCGAAACCAGCGAACGCTTACAGTGGATACTGCCTAACAAGCCCCATTCATACATTCATTCATTCATACTAGTGATGTGCAACTAATTATCGGAAGCGTTAACGCGTACGAGAAACACGCGCAATTAGACCCATAGGGTGACTATAATTGGAAACAAAATTAACATTTTTCATAGTAAACATAGTTATCGTACTTTTAAACAAGACGATTTTGACTGAGTGTACGAACAATGCAACGCCAACCATGCTTGATTAAATCGTCTGCCACATCCAACCTCAAACAGAACTAAAGACTTACTGGAGATTGTATTAATGCATTGCAATTCATATAGACTAAGACGTTAGCTTCGTAAAGTACACACCGCAACCACATCCCTCCAACCAACTAAACTAAATAGAACAAAGATTCCACAACCTACAACATGCCGTAATATTATAATAAGTTGCATGACAAATGATTATATGTCTCAAGTATTTAGTATTATATATATATAGTTCAATATATGTACACGAATATCAGCGGTAATTTATCGAGATTTGGTTTTATTTTTATATGGCATGATTAGTTAACTCGAATAGGCAATAAACAAACTCCACTTAATTGTAACAGCTTTTTGAATAAAATATATAAGGTCGCCAGCATAAAATAAAAGTGAGAAAGTATGCTCCTAAATTTGAATAAATGATAATATGACGTCAGGTACATGTACGTTAGGAGTATCCTGCCTCAGTATGACTTATGGGGGCCCTACGACCAAGGGACATGCATCTACAAGTGGCGTACATTGTAATTAACGACGCTGTGAGTGCTCTGAAATCGCACAATATCCAGTTTCGCGGAACGAGCTAGCTACGTAACACTGCATCGCATTAAAACTGTACCATTTGTACACGCACTGTTGCAAGCTACACCTAGGCATGCGCTAAGTTCAAACGTGAGCTGAACTGTATAGTTAGTACGAGTTGTACTCGATTACGAGATTCTTAATCTCATAGTATGTTTTAAGTCTACAGGCAGCGCCTCTAGCGACTCTTCTGTGAACTAAGTTTTGGAAGTACAAGTTTTTGATATCGAATGTTAACTCTGCTGTCGAGTTGTATTACTTCGGAAGTCACGATACCTAAGACTAAGTTTCGAAGTGGAGAGTTAGTGGAGCGGAGCGTAGAGAACAGCGTAAACTTTGCGCTCGACGCCTGAATCGCGCTCCGCTCCACATCACGTCTACCACTCCATTTTGTAACATTATCTTAAAAGCTGAGATGGTATTTCTCTTCTTTACTACATACACACCTACATCAAAATGTAGAGAAGATCGCAGCTCTACGCAACGCACTAAACGACCCCCAATACCCCGAGTAGTAGGGAACCTCTATTTAAACTTATTCCACGTTTATTATTCGCTCTATTAAATCAAATTCAAATATTTCTATTCAATATTGATAACTTAAAGAAATCCTTTAAATTATAAAAAAATATCTCTGATTTGTAACATGGTAGATAAATATTTTTGTAAAAGACACGGAAAAAGTAACAACAAAACACATATCTTCCAGTAAAACGTGATTTACAAATAATAAAATAAAAAACAATATAAATTAAGCGCTCCATACACATAATCAGATAAGACGAGTACAGAATCACCTAACCCCAAAACATCAAACAAAATGTTTCTTACAACCGTCTCTCTACCCGGGAATCGAATCTGAAACTCTATTTAACAGAATGCTATGTGTATGACCTAGCCACGCAGTTCATGACACGCCCAGAAATTGATTCCAAAACGGTCGTTCCTTAAACCACAGTCCTAAAACAACAATCGACCAGGGAACTACCGACATACCCCCTATCACAATACACTTAACGTATGACTATTACCCACATATGCATGTGTATTATGTACTCATATTTATTTACACCTATATATCAAGTTTACATACAAAGAAAGGAAATAATTGAATTTTCAAACACGTGCTAAGTACACTATTACCATATTTCTTTCAGGTACTTACGTCAGAATTCATTGGAAAAGTGAAATATCCAAAAAATTTGCTAAACATGTAAAAATATGTATATTTTACCCATAAGTATTAAAAAAATTTTTAACATTTTTCTTTGTTTAAAATTAGAAAATGTAATTAATTTCACTACACTAAAAAGTTACTACTAGGTATCTGAATGAATGTTCTTTCTGCTATAAGATATTCATTACATATTTATACCTAAGTAGATCTATCATCATCAACCCATTTCTTTCGATTGCTGGATCCGATTCTCTCATAATGATAAGACCTTGGTTCACCACGCAGACCAAATGTGAATAATCAAGCTTCACATACATAGAGCTTAATCGAGAACTATCAGTCATGGTATCTTCACAAATTTTTATTTAACGTTAAAACAAAAATCGAATGTTTAAGGACTGAGGTTGGGATTCGAACCTAAAACTCTCCGTGCAAGAAGCGAGCATCTTAATCAATAAACTATTGCTGGTTCATCATACACCTAAATAATTTTATAATCATAATCTATAAGATTTTCAAATTTCATTATTCTGCATAAATGTTAGTTAAAGCAATTCCATTAAATTTC
Source organism: Phocides pigmalion okeechobee (assembly GCA_018251015.1). Taxonomy (NCBI): domain Eukaryota; kingdom Metazoa; phylum Arthropoda; class Insecta; order Lepidoptera; family Hesperiidae; genus Phocides; species Phocides pigmalion. The sequence continues at coordinate 14,325 of DWON01001620.1, forward strand.
ACGGTAGTACGGTTCAACGGGGAAGGTATCACTACTACCAATTTGTTAGCGTGAAGCAATCCTTGCGTTTGAAATAGAACAGTTGCCAGTAGACTTAAGCATGAAGCAACCTCTTAGTTTTCAGTAGTCAGCAACGCATCTGTGATCGAATTCAGATAGGTGTTCTGTAAAGAGTTCGTTAGTATTACTTACCATCAGATGGACTGCACGCTCGTTTGCTACCATACCATAAAAATATACTAAAAACATGCAAACTAAACATTGAAGCGTATCTCATACGACGATTTATGGATACATACGTTTAAGATAGGTCGCAGTACAAGAACTGAAAAATAATCATTTTAAATATTTTTATATTCCTCAGGTATCTATTAAAAGCCTCAATTGTGTAACACTTAAACGTAACCTACGTAGGCTATTTTGAAAAATATATATTTTTTTATTTTTGTTCATTGACTTGACACCAACTAACACCTTTTTTAAATCTACCTTCAATTTTGAAAGGAGGTATTTTACCAAGTGCAAAAAGAGGGTATTACAATAATGTATAAAAATATGAGAACTGAAAATTATTTTTATTTTTATTTTATTTTGAGTGTGAATTTTTTCAATAAACAATTAGCCCCATATTTGATCGACGCCGCCCGTGACAACAGAGCTGGATCTCGCGCAGAAAAATGCGATCGCTATTCAACGCTGGAATACGACTCGCGTTCTTGGCACCATGCCGCTTTGGCACGGGCTCCCTTTCGATTGTTTAGGTTGGACTTTTATTATAATTAGTTTTAATTTTTTTATTGTAGTAATTACATTATTACTAAGATTTTAAGTGTAGTTCGGTTTTATTATAATTAAAATATAAGTAAATATTAATATTAACATTTTAAGTAGGTTCAAAAAGTTTTGTATACCTAAACCTAAAAATAGTGTTCACAAAAAGCACATTCCATGCCAACCTGCGTGCAAGTAGCTAAGGCAGTAGCGGTATTTCAGGCAATAGTTTAGCAAATAGCATAAACTTTCACTTTAGTGCCCAAATACCCAGATTTTCATGTTCGTAGTATTAGAGCTTAAAATAAACCTTTTTTTACTTGATAATTAATTATAGCACATACTATAATTATATTGGTATTTTTTAATTAAGTTTCATAAAAGGTAAATTCGATATTTCTAAATATACGTGTTCAATAATACCAAATCAAAATTAAACATAGATCTTGTACCTATCTATTATTTTTACTAGTCTCGTAAAGATCTGTATATATTGAGTGTAATAGATATAAAGCCTATATTTATTTAATTTTTATCTCAGGAATATTAAAATTTCAATTAGTATCCACATAATTTTTTTTATTATTGTCATGTGTGTACTTGCCTTTAGTAGAGGTACTATAGTAGAAAATATGTTTTTAATCGTATTAGGTATTTATATGTTTAGCTCTCTCTCATTATTCATTAAGATTTCTGTTCATCATCACACTACAAAACTATACTAATAGATTTGTGTCCTCATGATATATTATGTAAAGTTAATCATATTCAAAAAAGGGCAACTATATTTGCAAATTTATTTAGCGAGTATATATTTAAAAGCAATCGCTAAAAATAACATGGACAACACAACACAACAACCAACTTACTGCACTGTAAAGTTGCCACCACTTTGAAACCGCTTCAAGTGTCAAACTTTACGTACGACAAATAGCTCGCGTAAGTTAAGTTGCAACTTTGTTTATATTATATCTAGTAAAGTTATGTACGAAGTGTATTTTGAAAAGTAAGGGCGATAACTTGAACAGCCACGCCGCAGACACAAGCACGTATAACCCTTGACAAGTTAACATCCACGCTTTTAAAATATCATAATTAAATTTACCTCCTAATTCGTAGCGCGAACTGGCAACGTCGCGTAGCGGCAAAATTCACCGCCAAACAGTTACAATACGCATTCAGCTGTTCGAAAATTGAACGCGGCACTGTTCGAGACCGGCAGACATCTGAGGGACGAAGCGATGCTGCGACGTTGCCACGCCTACACTCCCTGCACACCAATCATGTCGCTCAATTCGCCGAATGCGGTTACAAACTCAAGCTTCACTCGGATGTTCTTGTCCTTTTCTACTAATCGAAATATGGTTTTTAGCAAGCGAGATAAAGTGATTACGTGCTGTTGGGTCATGTATCGTGTTCAAATAAAACCGCCATGCAACTTTGTCGTATGTAGTTTTTGATGGTTATACGATTGTAAACTTTGTATTTGTACCATAAGACCGGTATTGTATGGTAACAGAAAGTTTTCGATTTGCGTTTAGAAACAAAGTTTGAATAAATAGATCATCTTCGATTTGCGATCGCTTGTCGATAACTTTATCTTTAGTCAATATGATTTACCGAGGAATTAGTTTAAGTTAGTTCTTATAGTCTGATTGAAAAATAAAGTTCCAGTTCGTTGCGATATTAAGTTTACAATTTTGCTACATTTTATAGTCGGTAAACATAAGAAAGCTAAGTAGGCAAAAAAATAATGGACGATTTTTTTCTAATGTACCCTTTTAACTCGCTTTAATTAGCTTGGGTTGTATCTATGTATGTAACGGATTCTTTGAGCATAATTTTCACCAAGTTCCAGAAGTCTGATTAATTTGAAATTTTGCACACGTATCAAGGACAGATGACAATGTAATAATATCTATGAAAAAAAATGAAAAATAATAGTTAAAAATTCAACTAAAAAAGTATTAATAAGAAAAAAAAAATGCGATGTAAAGAAGTGTGAGGTGCTTTTCATTAATCTATTGGCACCATGCCCCCATGCTTTTTTACATCGCAACATATTTTTTTTTTATTTGTACTTTTTTACTTGGTTTTTTATAAAAGCGTGTCTTTTAGTTTTTTTTTAAGTATTAATTTTTTGAGTACGTATGTATGTTTACATTAGATACTTCTGTCCTAAATTACCATCTAGGAAATAATACGGGTTTACTAGTACTTAGGTAGGTATACCTGCCTATACGTAGACTACATGATTTAAGTAGGTACCAATCTGATAATTTGGAGCATTTTTCTACTCTAAGCTCATCAAGTCATTATTATTATTGTTACTTATATAACATTTATTTACATTATAAAGCTTAAAAAAACACGCTCTTTAAAAATCCAACTAAAAAGTATAAATAAGAAGAAATATTTTTTTTAATTATTTCTTTTTTATTTTTTTCATATTATTGCATTGTGATCTGTCCTTGATACGTGTGCAAAGTTTCAAATTAATCAGACATCTAGAAATTGGTGAAAGTTATATTCAAAGAATCCGTTACATCCACACATACATACAATCCAAGGTAATAAAACCGCGTTAATATGTAAGTACACCCATATCTAAAACATCAACCTAATCGTAACATACTAATAACTTCATGAAGCCGACGCCAACTGTGTTAGCTCGTCAGATAGGTACTTCATGGTAGCGGCGCGTGAAAAAATACGTGCCCATATTCAATTTATGCTGACCTCCGTACAAAACACGTAGCAAAAATACATACAGACGAATGAAATATCGATTTGACAGATGACAGTCACCCCACTACATACCCCATATTCTTTGGTATCCATAGTCACGTACAAGCGATGGGCCGGATCGTCAAAAAAGTATATCCGCGGATACGGATCATTTGTGTCTAGATCCGATAAACGGATACGGGGAACTTTAATAATCATATCACAAAAATAGTACCTATTAACTTAGTAAAAACCAATAATATGTAATACCAATAAATGCATATAGTATATCCTATTATTGGTTTTTACAATTGTAAAACCATAATATAGTTACAAATGTAAACCGGAGCGCAATGACATGGAGCTCTTCAAAAAAGGTGCAAAAAGAGCTCTCCTTCAAAGCCGGCGATGCATTGGCGATTCCTCTACTATTGCAAATGTCCATAGGCGACGGTGACTGCTTTCCATCAGACAGCCCGTTTGCCTTATAGTTAGGTTTAAATAAAAAAAAAAGTTAGGAAGTCTATGCCCATGTGATATAGTGCCAAGAACATTGCTGTATTACCGTACTGAATGGCAATCGTACTTCTTAGTGTGAGATATGACTCTGCTCCTTTGTCACCAGCACGTCGATCAAACGTGAGATATATAGTAGAAAAAAAATGGCATTCGAACCCCACGAATTAATTGATATCTCCCAAAAAAAAATGAATTGCTTCATTTTTACATTTCCCCTCTAAAATATATATTTTTTATGGAATTTAGAAGTACTTTATTGCTTAGAACCTTGCACATGTAATAAAAGCATAAATAAAAATAATAAACTTAATAAAGAAGAGATCCGTTCAATATCCGCAAAAAAGTAGCAAATACGAATACGAATACAAATTATTTTCTCTTTCGGATATTCGCGGACAGACGAATGCCCAGCGCATCACTAGTAAAAACATCTACGGGGACCCCGCCAAAACGTATCTCTAGCTATATTATAGCAGTTCTCAGTGAACGCACGGTTTATCGACAATGGTGTCCTCTTACAATCGCTCACACAAAGTTAAACGTATTTTCTCGGGAAATGTATCTACCTCTCCCCAGTGCCGGATTAGCCACGTAGCAAGAGTAGCAAATGCTACGGGCCTCACGAGTTGAGAGACCCCGCGGTCCAACACCTATCTGACCGTAAAAAATATTGGATTGGAGCGTAAAAATATTTTGTTAGCCTTTGCCTCACTCGCACCTGAAAATCTAAAACTAGATTTCGTCAAGTTAAATCTTATCTGACATTAATCATTTATATTTATATGGTATAAAATATATTTATTACATAGTAAATTAATTAACTAACAGATTTGATACACTTTTAAGTTTATCAACACGTTCATACTTTTAACGTTAATGTCTTAATGTTTTTGGTGTTGGAAACACTCTCGATAAATATATTTTTTAGCGTATTTTTTTTTTTCATTTTTCGTAATACTCTTGAACAGTTGAAAATAGTGTTTATTGTCTTTATTAATAATAATGGATTATTTACATAAGGTAATATTTTTATAAGCGCAAATATTTTCAGGGCGTGCCCGGACCATGAAACTGAACGACTTTACAGTGAATTTATTTCGACAACATAAAACGAATTTTCGTCTTCCCATACAAAATTGCCGATCAGCTGATTAATTTCCTATGGGAATATCAAAATTTTGCGACCTATGTGTCCTGGCGAAAGTTGTTCAGGTTCATGGGCCGAATATACCCTTTAAATATTTGCGATTAAAAAATATGACCCTATATAATATCTATTATATTTCGAAAAAGGGGAATTGTTTATTTTTTTTTAACTCAGTCACGATCTGTTGTTGTTTGATTATATGATGTTATAAAATATACATTAATTTTATGAGTGAATATAGCTGATCTTTTTTTGAATCAATTATCAAATAGATTCAAAAAAAGATCTAAGAAAAAATGCGCCAAGAACGTCTTAATCATCTCACTTAGATGAATATAGAGTATGATTTGCTTAAAGAAGTCGATATCGAAATTGAAACCAAAGGCCTCTTGGCAGAATTTGCTACAGGCCTCGCGCTGGCTTAATCCGGCACTGTCTCTCCCCTCTTTTCTCTCCCTTTGTAGTCACAACATCTCGGCAATGAAGAGTAAAGTTTAGCGTTATATTATTCATGTATAATTTCCAAAGAAATATACGCAAGTGAATAGACGTCAAGATGTAGGAAATTACTTACTTACTGTGTACTTACACACCGATAGAAAGATTAAATAGCTAGCTTTCTTTGCAATTAAAGACTTTAATCCTAATGAACCTAATTATATATTAAATACCTCAAAATTAATTAGAATAAAAGCCGAACAAAAACAATCTACAGGGAGCCCGCGTCCATGCGGCACGTTGCCATGACATTTATGCCATGCCATGCCATGCCATGCCGTTTGTCCTCATTCCCAGGCTATGTAGCAACACAATTCTCTATGCGTAATTTGTACAAGCCACAACAACGACCGAAATCCTATCTGAGCTCGAACGTCGATAAGTTGCTACTTCTGAGGATTAAGATGATCGCCTAGCTTCAAAGTGTAGCCAGCACCCGGACCTCTCCAATCGAAACACAAGTAATGCATTACGGCGGATTATGAGGGCGGCGGTGATACCTCCCTGTCGAATTGTATTTCTCCCACCTTGATTTAGTATTAATAGTAAATTTCTGTGTTTCATTCAATTTCAGTGCCTAGTAATAGGACTTAAGGGTGCAAACATAGCGAGTGCCTTTTAGATACACGATTAGATATGCATAAAGTAGTATTTTTTGGAAATTTGGGTTCAAATCCTTGTAGCAATCAAGCATGGAAACCACAGGATGTTAAGTAGTCGCAGCCCATAGATTGCTACGTACGACTACAAACACGACCGAAATCCTATCTGAGCTCGAACGTAGACACGTTGCTACGCCTGAGGACTAAGATGGCGCCTCGCTTCAAAGTGTAGCCAGCAACCACACTTCTCCAACCGTAACACAATTAATGCTTTACGGCGGATTATGAAGATAACAAATCATGAGGACTAAAGTCGTCATCTCGAACGTAAATAACTCGGCGACCGTACCATGGAATGCAAGAAATACTTTATATTAGAAATAGATGTGATGTTGGTCTCCCCGATCGAATGGTACGGGTTCTACCACCTTGCAAATTACTTGTGCAAATACAAGTATTTATATGACAGCCAGCCCGCGCCTGTCACTCACGGATCAATTAAAGAGACATATCATTTTTCGTGTGTCACTTATTCTACCACGTAATATCTATACCAGTGTTTCCCAACCTTTTTTAGGCCATGCCCCACCTAAACATTTCAAAAAAAATAATGTCCCCCACATAATTTTTAACCATTAATTTTTTAAGAAATATAAATGATAAGTTTAAGGAAGAAATTACTGTTTTATTGAAATATAGCGGAAAGGCACATGTTTATTCCTATTAATTTGTTTTATCTATAAATAAGTGTATTAGGTTTCATAAAAATAGTATAGTAGCAAAATATGTCTTCTTCGACACATTGAGCGGACGTATTAAAAAAAGTTTTTTTTTTTATTAAATTTGTCACGGATATCTAGCATGGCATTTAAATAACCCACAGCCAAAGGATCAAAATCGTGTCAAGTTCATTTTTGATTTGCCCCCCTTAATTAACAATTGCCCCCCTGTGGGGCGTGGGTCCCCCATTGGGAAACACTGATCTATACACATACGCATATTTTTTTTATAAAATGCAAATAGCAGACGAATATGGTGTACAGGCTAGTACCATGGTAAGTAATTATCTTCCCATGAATATTTCCAAGTACCTCACCTCATACCGAACAAGTAATTTATCTGGTTTGATCACACATACATTGCTACACCTAACTAGGAAAACTGCCCATATTTTAACTGCTTAAAATATACATCAAAGTCATACCGTCATTTAACATTTTTTTAGTGAGTTAAAAATCCTGTGTATTTAACACGCTTACGTATACATTATATTACAAGTGTATACATTACTTATACATTCTATCGCTTGTATTATTTTAGTAGGTGGTAGCTATAATTTTACGAATTCAAACAGGGAAGTATGACGTGTAGTCCGCCGTGAAGCAATTCCTATGTCATGGTTGGAACTTGCTAAGCGAAACGACCATCTTAGTTATAAATAAAAGCATATTAACATACGACTTCCAGTAGGGCTTTAGTTCTTTAACAAGTTGTATGCGAATGTCCGTAGGTGGCCACGAGCACTTAACATCAGGTAAACTGCATATACTCGTTCGCTACTCCCCTAACATAAAAATACAAATTATAGGTCCGTAGCCATCGGTGTATGTCGAAGTCGTCTAAATATTGTACAATTTTTAACCGTATTTCCTAACGGTGTGACACATCATGTCACTAACGATAAAAATGTGTTATTTTATTCCTCTCACGTTTCACTTATCTATAAAATGTCAAAAATAATTAAAAGAGTTGCCCGTAAATTTAATTAAGAAAGTGATAAGAGAGAGATCCATGTATAGATTTTAACATATGTCAAACTGAACTTCAATCAATATGTTGACATTTGCCATGTGAGTAATCGTGTCGGAAGTGGACTAAGGGCCAAAACACATATTACGTAGTGTCGCGATGCGAGAGTGTCGTGGATATTCTACGTTTAAATAAATTTATTTCTCAAAAGATTTACAAAAATCACTTACAGAGAAAACACAGGAATGAATATATTCGAGATAACATAATCTTAATTACTGTTATGACAATGCAGGTCAATATTAAGACGATGCAGGTATATGCAAAACACTATTGTGTTCTATTACTTCGGCTAACAACCAACTAAATAGTGTAATACAATGTTGCAGTTTACGATTAATGTTTACTAACTATCTACAACATGCATTATAAAAAAATCACAACACAATATCACAATAGCGAGTCTCAATTGAGAAATACGAAATATTTATTCAAAGGAAGGCTTTATTTCAAAAGGAATCCTTTAATAATTCTCCCTTTACATTCTTGTCCCAGGCATCTATCGAGATTATCAATAATCTTTCAAGGTTAGAACCTGTACAATTTGACCTTGAAATGTGAAGCTTACTTGCGTTTGGTAGGAAAGTGTGGTTACCAGTGTACTTACAAATAAAGCCACCTTAATCCTCAGGAGTTGCAACACGTCTGTGATCGACTTCAAACGGGATTCTTGCTCTTTATGCACTTGGATACAGGAGTCCATGCGCGACAATAACTACTTACCATCAGGGCAACTTGGTCTTTTACTAACTATACCTATCTATTCTTTAAATATTATAAAACAAAATCCCCTGTCGCGTCTGTCTATCTGTCTTTTAATGATAAACTCGAAAGTACTGGACTAATTTTCTCACAGTTTTCAATAACAGGCGGAGTGATTCCTGAGGAGTTTTAGATGTATAATAAGTTAAGTTTTTTTTAGACACTTTTATCTATGCGTATGTCAGTGTATCCCTCATTAGCACAAACAGATGAACCTATATCAGTCTGGTAATTGATTGATCTCAAATTTGTTAGACAATATAACGTCAAATTAATTAATTGATCATCAGTTCGTCTTAAAACACTGAACTAGTAAGGTCAAATGTATGTGACCTATTAATATAGAAAAACATTTACGTTATTTATTTAGTTTAATGAACATGTTACTACCAATACTACTAATACTAATAATAAAAGATACCATCTTTTATTATTAGTATTAGTAGTAGAGCCGTTAGAGCTCCCCCGGGGCGGTACCACTGCCA
>DWON01001621.1:0-23642 GCA_018251015.1 Phocides pigmalion okeechobee
TGGCAAGCGCCCGTTTAATGATGTCGTTAATTGAGCCGTGACGGGAAAATCTGCCAGCACTGCGCTGACAGAAGAGAACGTGAAAATTTAAAATGTTAAACTATCGTTGACGTATTTATAATATTAGTAAGATATAAAAGTATAAATGTAAATTCTACGTTATTGTATTTAATGTTTTTAATAATACCATCATAATCATTTCGGCCTTTGGAATGCATGGTTTATCATTCTCATTATCGAGAGAAATTGCGATTTGCATTAAGTTTTTTCTCTGTACGTCTATAAAAAAATATGTTAGTAACGGTATGCTTATCAAGTATATATATCTGTAATTTAAAATAATATTTATTGAGTTTTCGTCGAACTAATTAGCTTACTTAATTATTTACTAATGTTTACCTAGTTAGTAGGATCTAGGAATGCCAAAAGTAGCCTACAAATTTGACCTAAGACTTTTGTCTTTGTGTATAAGCCTTATCTAATATATGCCTACTATATTAAAATCGAATTTTCCTTCAAAAAATGCGTATGTTTATTTCACTCCCTGTAATATTTTAATACTTTTATATATTTGTAAGTTATAATTTTTTTTTGAGTTACGATATTACCCCGAAACTCAAAAAATATTATTGGAATTTGGCCTTCAATTTTTAATTTTTAATAAAATTATATTTTAACTTTACGCAAGTACGTTGAATAAGTATTAAATAGTAAACTAAATAATTAAGTTAATAGGTAATAGGGAATAGGGAGGTTAATAGGGAGAACTACAGTTCGACCGGGGAAGTAACACCGTCGCACTCATAATCCGCTGTAAAGCATTACTTATGTTTCGGTTGGAGAGTTGCAGTTGCCAGATACACTTTGAAGCGAGCTGACCATCTTAGTCCTCAGCCGTAGCAACCTTCAAGCTCAGATACGATTTCAGTGGTTTTTGAGGTTGCACGTGGATGTCTATGGGCTGCGACTACTTAACATCAGGTGCTTTGCATGCTCGTTTGCTACTCTTCGCACATAAAAAAGAAGATGATTCAGTTATAATTAGTTATTATCGATAATGCGCTTAGAAAATCCAATCTAGGGCGTTTCAATTGGCTCGTTATCTACGCGCCTTTGAAAATTGTAATTTACTGTAACATCCCCTGAAGGCTCTATTACTTCGAGTCGTAGTATTGTTATCTACGTGACATTTTACGTGACTAGATTCGAAGTACTTTTCGTCATTATACAACATTTAGCATTTAGAAAGAAGGTAAAGATTTTGAAGTACTTTTGTATATATCACATCTTAAGTAATAGAGACGAAATTGTGAGATTTTAGCATTGATTTCCAATTCCATTTATTATTAAAAATATATATAAAAAAATTGGTTAAACATAAAAAATACATACTAAGATTGAATCATACAAAATGCACGTAATTGATCAGAATTATTTAACATTTATTTATTTATTAAAAATAAATAGATTTTGACAAATGTTATTCTGTATTATAGCCGATGATATAGCTAATTAGATCAACTAGCGTTTAATTTCTTAACAACTGTAGGTACATGTACCAACATTTTTTTCTCGCTGTGATGCACTCTTTAAAATTTGGAATCAATCCTGAGAGCCAATAGAAAGCATTTTGAAAATCATTGATTTAAAGGGGACCTGAGTCCAGCTGTGAAACAGTAATGAATTGACGATGATGATATATGTATATGTGATAATAGAATTAGTTAGCCTTAACAAAATGTTCTAGTCATAATTGAGCAACAATGTACACGATATCGTAGTTTTAAAAAAAATGTTAATTTTAACCAAAACTTCATTTTAACAATTTAATTATATATAGGAAAATCCATCTTGGATCCCACTAAGTCGCAAGTGCGAGCGAGTGGTTAATCCATGCGCCTACTGGCTGAAACTCCACGATGTTTCTCTATATGGAGTTTCTTTCGCCGACTCTTCTACAAAACGAAACACCTTACGAGTCGGTGGTAGTTTATTGACGTTCAAAAAGAATTCTGTAAAGAATCTACTTTGAATAAAAATATTTTGATTTTGATTTTGATTTTTGATTATATGTCCGTTGTCGGGACCACGGGTACCTTGCAGCGTTATCCCGTAGTCCTAAAGTCTAGCCCCGTCCCGGAGTATCTCTGTATTGTGATGGATTTGGCACTTCTTACCATCTTACTTCCAGGGCACATTCTGACTTAACTCTACCTAATCTTACTCGTTATGAGAGGAGATCCGCGGCCAATAATATGTCAGTGATGGCGATAATACTGATATTCAAATAAAAGTTATCTAAAGTAAAATGTTCTAGTCATGATTGTATAACAAATAATACAATGTGCAAACTTTCTCAATTATTACAAAAGTGTTAATTCCATTAACGTCTTTTTCTTAGATGACTGTTTTATTTTATTAATCGTAAAAGTAATATTAGGTAAGTTCAATGTTATGCTTAATTAATTACGCTATTTTTTAAATATAATTATTAGAAAAGAGGAAAACGAGCGTGAAGTCCATCTGATGTTAAGTGCAATCTGTGAAAATTCTCATCTTAAACGGGGCTGAAGGTAATTTTAAAACCGCATACACGTTCTCAGGTGCAACAATGCATCTGGTATTATTGCACCTGAGAAAAAAATGGTCGCCTCGCTTGTAAGCTAGCTGCACTTACTCTACATCTACCTGATCGAAAATAAAAAAAATGCTTCATGGCGGATTATGAGGGTGGCATCGGTACCTCCCTGGGCCTACCTTAATTCTATTAACACGTTTTTGTATTTGAATATCTATTTTTATGCAAGGAAAGTATCGATTTAAAGAATTAAGAATAACGGCCAATGTCAAGCACCTCGTTAACAGTTACTTAATATGTAATTTATGTTATTTACATAATAAAGATAAATCTTGATATCACATTGAATACCTAAAACTAATTAAAAATCCTAACCTAAGTAATCTATTAGAAGTCCATGCTTTCCACACTGGTCGCATTGCCACGCTGGACAGCAATCATAATTCTCTGCGTGAGATATGAACCATTCCTAATGTTACTAGCAGCGTCGATCAAACTTAGGACTAAAAAATACGGCGTATAATTACTATGAATGTTATAACTAGCTGTGCTCCGTAAATTTGACTCGATAACTCAAAGCACGCGTCACACCACCTACTCTCATAATCCTTGCATACATTTTCACCTAAACGTGGTAATTTTTTGGCTATTAGGATCGTAGCATGATTTTACATAGTCATATTTTCCCCAATAAAACCGTATTCAATTAAAAATATTCGAGTAGCAGTCACATAAATTAGCAGCCTAAACCAAACATTTCCAGGTTCATAATGAATGAATCACCAAAGCAATGAACATCACAAAAGCTTGAATAATTCGTGAACTACTATAATTAAAATTTTCGAACTCCCAACTCATGATATTAAACCGCTTTCAGTGAGATAACTGTCTTGGGAATAACTCTAGACGTGCTTCATTCCGACTGTGATTAGACTTTATTATACCTACTAACACCTAGATCTTCTATAACTTAATACCTTTTTTCCACAGCTTTGCTTGCGTAGAGGTCGATACGTATACGTATCTAATATAATAATAACGTAGTATAATAACGTAGTGACACATATACTACGTAGTTCTAAGTTTACCCTATAAGATTATTTGAAGCAAATCTCTAAAATATATAAAAAAATCATACAAATTTTCAACTCCTATTTTATTCGCTTAGGGGTGGATTATCCAAATGATTTTTTTTGTGCTTAATTACGCTATATAAAACCTATATGCAAATATTCAGCATTCTAGATTAAAATCGTATTAGATTCGATTCGTCTAGATTAAGCTTTTTCGGCTGTGCCTTGATTTCCATATCATTCAGTCATTTTTCTGTTTTTTATATTTATATTTATACTCGTAATGTACAGACTATGAATTTTTCTGTACAATAACTTTCTTCAATTTCAATGTTATGTGAAAATTTGAATATTAAACGAACTTTAATTATTTTCTTTTAGGACGTACGTGAGACGTTTAGTTTTTTTCACAAAAAAAAGTTAAAATCATAACCACTCAGGTAAGAAAAATTAAAGCAAGATTATTTTTAAAAATATTATAGAATATATATACGATTTCAACTAATATAATCGTGGAATTTATACATTTCATTGAGTAACGGGTACTTTAAAAGGTGGTAGAGCCGTCAGAGCTCGCCCGGGACGAGCCACTTCCACCCTCGTAACCCGCCGTAAAGCAACATGTTCTTCATGTATTGTGTTTCGGTTGGGGTGTGGTTGCCGGATACACATTATTGGAGGCGATCATCTTAGTCCTCAAGAGTAGGAACACATTCGTGTCCAACCTTAAATAAAACTTCTGTTCTATTTGAGATTGGACGTGGTTATCCATGGGCTGCAGTGACCACTTAACACCAGGTGGCCTCCATGCACGTTTCTTACTCTCTCGCAATAAAAAAAACTCACGATTAACCCTTTTTATTGGACGATATTTCGCCGTGACCACGAGCCATGCAACTGTTTTCAAATGGCGGAAATTAAAAAGCGTTAATCGTGGGTAAGATATATAAAACCTTATAGACCCTAAGTTTTAATACTATACACAAAAAATATACATTTTTTATGCAAAATTTCGTTAAAAATGTTGTTTATACTATTGATTAAATTTTTATAGGGTACAAATTTATGTTTAGGTAATTAGGGGTTGTTTAAATATTCAATCAAAGGACACTAGAAAGACTTTTCACATAGGAACTAAGCAAGCATCAAGTAAGTACGATTGATTCTCAACTTGATTGGATCTGTTTCGATTAAATTGTACAAATAGGATTTAACATCAAAGCCCTAAAATCAACAGCCGAATGAACTTTGCCGACGGACTATTTGACCACAGAGCTTTTAAGCTCTTCGTGGCAAAACGTTAATTAATGAGCTTATATCAGTGAGAATCGTTACATCTCCTATAAAATGTGTCACAAAACATCATTTTAAAAATATAACATGTAACGATATTTGTCATATAATATTTTTTATTATAACCCAATTCCAAGATAATATAGCGTCATAATTCAACCTACAACGAGACCAAAGGTACAGCGTTTCCATGTACAAAACTTGAGGTTATTGGAATTATTTTTTCGCTGTAAATATACACAAAAAAATAAACAAACAACTTTTTAGTTTCGTACAAAAAGTTTCCTATCTACACAACTCATGTGTCTATGTAATGTATGCGGATAAATCCTGAAGTTTAGAGGATCTCCCTTGTACATTTTATAGGCCCTAAAAAGGTATAATTGTTATTTATTACGTGGTGAAATTATATCTCAACAAACAAGGCACCATCGCCGACCTCGGAGAAAACGGTGATTATTGACGGGTTGAATTTAGGTGATCATTATTGGCTATCTGAGTCCTGAAGAATAGCGACGCGTCTACGTACAGCCCTCGCTAGAACTGCGGCTCTGTTTGAGGTTAGATGTGGATGTCCGTGTACTACAACGACAATTCAATCTCGTTTAATGCCCATTTAATTATACTTGTTAGATTATCAGATAGCCTTCAAGCTTGTTTGATACTCTTTTTATATTAAAAATAGAACACAGGTACGTTGCTTCGCGAACTAAACTGAAACGCCTCATGTAACATTTTTAAAACGTATGTGAGTTATGGAAACCTTTTTGCATAACAAGTTTTTTAAGGCGCGGTAAAATCGTATGTATTTTTTGGTAACACAAATTTGAATTCTGCTGAAATATTTATGTGACTTGCCCTGAAAACAAATTTGATTTTTAAAAAAGCTACACGCCCTGTCCCGTGTCTTGTAATGTCCTTCAAATGTACAAAACAGGAGCACATAAACAGGGGCAGAAATTATTCGTGAATAATTTGACATGCTGCAATTATTTTAGTTGTCGATATGTGCATAAATATATTCTCCAACTGGCATATATGCTTCAAAAGGCTGTTTCAATGTATGAATAAAATTGGCAACCGCAGAAACATGTTACGGAATATCATTTGATGATTTTTTTTAGTTCATTTGTTGAAATGTTTCTAGTTCATGTCATGATTTTTTTTACTGTTAAAAACAATTTTGTACAACAAATAGATTCACCGTCTCCTTTACATTCTACTGTTTTATAAAACTGACAAAGGGCTTATAATATGTATTTATTCAAGTATAAAAGTTAAATGCACCTGTATTTTTATGATGCCTTAAATTTAACGTTATAACAAATTAACAAAATATTAACAGGTTAAACACTTAAATTAATGAAAATAAAAATATAATAAGTAATTGATTTTAAACCTGTTAAGACTCTAACATTTAATATAAGCAATTAGAAAATCCTTTTGTCATAATCCTAGTCATCCACAAAAAGATCATTTTCACAATTTTTTTGTGTCCATAACTTTAATACCACATCACGGGTAAGTAAACCTCTGGACCAATCTACATATATATACATACGTATCTAATTTTATTGTGTGGTCCTTAGAAATATTTTTAAATCGTTAATCTATTGTTGCACGATGTAAATATATAATAGAAATACAGGTATTATATTTCTATTTCATGAAAAATTAAAAATATGTATATCCTACCAATCCGCACTGGGCTAAATGGCAGACTATGGCCCAACACTTATCATTCTGAGAAATAATTTGTCCACTAGAAAAGTAATGCGTTGATAATGATGGTAAAAAATAGGTTTAATTGTTATTGTCAGAGCCAAGAAGGCTGGTTTGGATCTCGCGCTGAAAGTTACAAATTTTATTCAGCGCAGAAATGCGGCCTGCGGACAGCACGCCACGTGCTCACGGACTCGTTAAGGATTGTTAGTTTAGACTTTTATTTTAATTAGTTACGAGGTTATGATGAAAAAAAAAATTACATTTTAATTACGATAATGTTAACCTTAAATTTTATTAAATAAAAGCCAAACCTAAACAATCTAAAGGGAGTCCATGCCCATGCAGTATGGCATAGCACGGCATGTCAAGAACGCTGGCGTCATTTTCACATTGAATAGCAAACGTAATTCTCTACGCGAGATATGAACCAGCACTCTTGTGACCAGTGGCGTCAGTCAAACGGGAAAGTAATTGATTGAAAACCTAAAAATAAACAGATAAAATACATATTTGAAAAAAATGCTATCCACTAGTAGCCATCCCGCTAGCAAGGTTAGAGCTACTTAGCATTAATTAGGAGGACAGTCAAACAAAATCAAATCGGTATTGCGGTGTGATAATACCAGAAAAATGCGGCCGGTTTGACCATACATTGCGTTTTGTCCGCGAAAACTGCTCGTTATGTAAATATTGCATTGTGTAACCGGCTTTCCCTACGCAGGCTTGAGCACTTCTCGGCTCTCGTATACCGTATAACTCATTAACAGACTTATTGAAGCATAAGATGAGTGTCTTTTAATATAAATATCTCTCTATTTTTCTTTTTATATAGAAATGTAGATTTATTTATAAAATGGAGTGCAAACGAGCTTGTAGTCAACTTGATGGGATGTGGTTAGTAAAACTCATGGATATTTCTAACTTCCTATAGAACCCGAACTCTATATCCCATAGACGCATTGTTACTCCTGAGGACTAGTATGGTCGCGTCATGTGAGCCGGCAACCACGCCTTTCTATCAAAATGCAAGAATTACTTCACGCGTGGTGGCGTGGTGGTGGTATTTCCTCCGCCGAACCATACCGGTTCGACCTTGTAAAATTCGACTAATTTATGTTTAATTTGCCTACGTATAAATAGGAAAGGTACGGTAAATGTATGTATATATTATATTTAAAAAATACTCGATTGTTTACTTTTACGTCATTGTATGTCTTTCTTAATATTGTTATATAAACTAATTACGTACGTATACTTAATGTTCGCACATTTTGGAAATAAGTTTATTTTAAAATATTATATTTCATTTTTTATAAACAATGAATATTGCGTCCTATTTAATTGTAATAAATATATGAAAAGACAATCGAAAGTTTCGAATTCATACTTAAAGAAATTATTAAGAATAAAAAGAGATCCGTGGCATTTAAAATATAAAAATGAAGATAATATTTATGAAACATTATTAAACTTATTGAAATTAGAAAGTATAAGTCCTATATATATAGAATAATGCTAAAAACCTTTGTATCTGAGGCAGATGCCCGATTTACCAAGATATTGTTTTAATGGATTTAAGAACTCACAGGGAGATCCGATAAATCCGTCTGCAGAGAACACTTCAAAATGACGAAAGTAAAGATTGTGTTTTATCTCTCCCAGTTGGAAAGATTATTTTATTCATTGGTGAGTCGTTATTATAATGCGTTAATGACATTTTTAAGAGACTCTTGCCATATTTTAAAGATTTATTTATATTTTACATAGTATGACATAAATTAAACAATTAGTCTACAGTCTTTACAGGTGGTAGAGCCGTTAGAGTTTGCCCGGGGCGGCACCACCGCCACCCTCATAACCTGTCGTAAAGCAACATGTTCTTCATGTATCGTGTTTCGGTTGGGGAGGTGTAGTTGTCGAATACACATTATCAGAGGCGATCATTTTAGTCCTCAAAAGTAGGAACGCATCCGCGTCCATCTTTAAAGAGAACTTCTGTTCTATTTAAGATTGTACGTGGTTGTCCATGGGCTGCAGTGACCACTTAACATCAGGTGGCCTGCATCTTGAGGACTAAGATGGTCGCCTCCAATAATGTGTATCCGACAACGACACCTCCCCAAACGAAATGCAATACATGAAGAGCATGTTGTTTTACGACGGGTTATAAAGGGGGCGGTGGAGCCGCCCCGGGCGAGCTCTAACGGCTCTACCACCTTTAAATTCCGGATATTTTGTTTGAAATCTTATCTTACTTTCATATTGTATAATTTCATGTTAAGTCGCTTACATTCTCATACCAATTTGAGAATAAAAGGAAACTAACACGAATTTTGAAGGTGGGAGTACCATAGTTTGACCGGGAGGTACCACCACCGCACTCGTAATCCGCCGTAAAGCATTACTTGTGTTTCGGTTGGAGAGGTGCGATTGCCGGCTACATTTTGAAGCAAAGAGACCATCTTAGTCCTGAGGAGTGGCAACGTATCCACGTTCGAGCTCAGGTGGAATTTCACTCGTGTTTGTGGTTGTATGTGGATGTCTATGGGCTGCGACTACTTAATATCAGGTGTTTTGCATGCTTGTTTGCTACTCTTCTCACATAAAAACAGATTAATGAAATTGCATAGAATAAGTATACAAATTAATGTCTACGAAACGTGATCTACACAAAAATGTACCCAATTCCTGTAACGCGTGACTCGTGTCGTTGTACGTGTAGGTAGAGTGAATAGCCTTATTTATATAAAGATAGTAGCTGTGCGCGCGACTTCGTCTGCATTTATTTTGTTCAATTTCACAATATGAAACAACCTACGCATATACATATATATCCAGGCATTATTTAATTTCATGCCCACTTTACAAAAAAAAAATGACCAAAACCTTCTTCAGGAATCACGCTACCTGTTGTAGAAAACTGTGAGAAAAACCGACCAGTACTTTTTGAGTTTGTCACGAACAGACAGACCGACAGACGCGACGGAGGACATTGTTTTATAATATTTATAGATTTTTACGGAAGGTATTGTAAACAATTTCAAATTTAAATTTTATTTAATTGTAAGGTTCACATACACGTAATGAATGTCAAGGGTATATTGTAAAATCAGTAAATCGGCTTTGAGCACCCTGTTGGCTAAAGTTGACCGGGAAAAAGGACGGCGGAAAAAATTATCGGCACTTTTTTAAATTAGTCTTTGATATGTATATATTATACAGTAAAACTTAAAAAAGATGGTGAATACACGAGACAGCTAATCGTGTGTATCAGAATCTTTTCACTTTTATCTGCTCACATAAATAAAACTATTACATGGGAAATAGAAATAGCCAGACAGGCTCAGTCCCAGGCTTTCTTATCATTTAAATAGTCCTTAATGTCATAATATGATTTTCGACCTCTTTTACAGTTTTTTTTTAATTTACATGAAGGCAAAGAAACAAAATTAAAAACATTACAAAGTTCATCGACACGTTAAAACAAAGATTAATTAAGAATAGCTATTAATTGGATTTCCTTTCCTGTGAATACAAAGTACACAACATTTAGATAAAGAATAAATATTAATGGACGGGAACCTCCTATCCGTTTTCTCATTTCTTTGAGTATAAAAAAGAGAAGTGACTGACAGATTCAGTGGAAATCATCGCTGAACCGAGAAGTCTTAAATATTGCAGAAAAATACTTTACAGCTTAAACGAATGACAAAAAAAAATAATTTTAGAAATTGTACTCCTAACGGAGTTAAAAAGGGATAGACAGTTTGTGTGAAAGGCGTAAAAAAAGATGAAAATCCGTATGTTTTTTATTCCTTTTAAAGATTTCCTTCAAATTTACACGTAGGGAAGAATAGAGTTTAAGATTAAGTACAAGCAAGCTGCGGGCAAAATTTTTGTGTCATATGATTTTAAACTAATATTATCGTGGAATTTATACATTTTTACTACTTACCGGGTATTCACGATGAACGATTTTTGATTTCCGATATTTTGATTTTTCGGATGCAGTTTCGCCGTGACTGTGATTATTATTCTTATATGAAGTGAGTTTTTCCTTATTTAATTAATAAACTTTCTGAACCGTATCGCAAAATACCATTTTCCCCTAAAGTTTGGGTAAATTAAACGCAGAGTACATTTTAATTGTTGTTTATACTAATCATGATTTCACCTTGCAACACATCACGAAATGACTCTTTAATTTGCGTCAATTACCCACAATTACAGCATCCAGTCAGAATCAGGTTTGCCGGGGCAGGTCAGAGGGTGGTGAACTGGGTCACCGGGTCACCGCCCGTACATCGGGAGCAGTTTAAAATCTATAGCTTTTGCCGAGTTTTGCCGAAGTCTAAAAGATTTTTGATTCATGTCTGATATGATTATGTGTATGGTGGAGTTTTACCTAAAGAAAAGCGGGAAGCTATTGGTTTATGAAAGCAAAGGACCGGATTGAATGTTGTCAATTATCGTGAGGTTCATTGTAGACCTCATTGCAAATGTAAGCAAAATATATATATATTATATAAGCTTATTTTATAACTTCACATATATTTTATAACAGACACGAAATATTTTGGAATATTCAGACACAATTACATTCATAAAGTCTACGTCATTAGAATGTAAACAGTTCATTAGCAATTTTACGTTGCTAAATGAACAAATAACTTTGTTTATGCTAGCTTCTCGATCTAGAGGAAAAATCTTGAGAAAACAATTGGACAAAGTTAAAAATATATAAGTCCTTGTTAAGTTTTGCCAAAGTTCAAAAAATTGTTGATTTATGTCTGATAAGTTCTTGTTTACGTGTAAGATTGTAAACATCATTATGTTGCGTCTTTACGTGAATAATATCACTGTTTATACCCACTCTTTGCTTGAGAAAAACAATTAGGAAGATTTAAAATTCTTAACGTCTTTTGCTGAACTGCCTAACACTGTCGTCATGACTAATTTGCTTTTTGTTAGGTACTGGATTCCTGTGAGAGCCTAGTCATTAAGATGCTGGCTTCTATCAAGGGGTTATTGGAGATCAATATTTTGGCAATCATATTTGCCTTGCTTACTTGCTTAATTACTTGTCTTCACGGTGAAAGACAATATCGTGAGGAAACTAGTATGCTTGAGAGTTCTCCATGATGTTTTCAAAGGTATGTTAAGTTTAACAATCAGCACTTGACCAGCTTAGTGAGCTACGACCTTCATATCCTGAGATGGGACCCATGCCCAGCAGTGGGACAGTAAGTTGGATTGTAAACATCATCAAATTGTTCAGTAATTTGATATCGCAAATATATAAACGAAGATGAGTCATTATTTATGATATACCAGAAAAAAAACGTTTATTTTTCCATCTGTTGAATAGTATACGCGAATGTTTGATGAAGGGATGTCTGCGGAGGACAGAAAATAATTAAGATAACGTCTATCTTCGTTCATTCGCCCCTTCGTAAAGGATTAGGAGAGTATGAAAAAGGGAACCATGCCCTACTTTTTATTATTTCCTTTTCCAATAACTTCCATTTTGTGCGAGTAGATTTTTTTTTACAAAACACATGAAAATTATGTAACGGTAGACGTCAGAGATCATTTATAATTATCATTAATATAATTGGCATTTATCAACTTCACTTCTTTTCATCAGTAGTACTTCATCTGCGTGGTATACTCAGTTTGATGATCCTAATAAATAAAAAGACGGTCTGACAAATAAAGTTACCCTTGTAGACCCCTGTCGACTTCAGTTTCCTTGATTTAGGGTATAATAAAAGATTCAGCATTATTTACAGCCTGAAAGGACTAATTCTATTCTTTCCACATAACTTTCAATGTCTGTAATATCTATCTTTAAAAACATAAAGAAATTAAATTAGACAAATCAGAAATAGATCAGGAGTCTTGAAAAAGATATTTCGAAATTTGGACTTTAGCATTACCTACTTTCTTTTAAAAAAAAAAACGATTATAACTTTTTTTTTAAATCACTATACAGACTAGAAAAATCTTTTTATCCACCATATATTACAACAGTCTCATGTTGTAATGTATGGTGGATAAAAATGGAAATAGTATATTTGACAAATATATGGACTATTTATTATAGTTATTTCACGGCACTTAAACAGATAGATAATAATTATCCGTATTTATCATCTAAAACGACGTATTACATGTATATATTTAGTTAGGAAATTTCACCTTAACTATTAGCATAGTATTTTTGTGTACTTGCATGACTTCCTAAATTTAGGCAATAATTGTCATAATTTTTTCAAGACCTCCATTATAAAACTACTAGATTGATTTTTAATAGTAAGTTCAAGGAAAAATGTTAGCTACGTTTGATCTGTGGTCGTCAGTCTCAATATAGGCTGTAGCAAGCGAGTGTGAACACTATCTGATGTTAAGAGTTCAATGCAGTCCATGGACGTTCACATCCAACTCAAGGCTAGCCCTGTTTGAAGTAATACTTAGAGGCGTTACTACGATTGAACATATACGTATATAGTAGTTAAATAGTTGTTCAATGTAAAAATGTAAATCACTTTTGTACAGTGATAATTCATTTTTTTTATTTATTTATTTCATCATGCACATTAATTAACTTTAATCTATTCTGTCAATTTGTCGCGATTTTTTTTTCTATAAAATTCCTCTTGATAGTAGCGGCAAAATTTATAAGAAATTCAATAGCAGGAAGTAATAAAGAAGGTAATCCCAGAGGGTTTGAAGTCAAAGTGAAGGCTTGACGAAGGTTTCGAATCGGTGAAACCCATTGAAATCTCAAAAGACTGGGAATAAGAGCGATGTTATTCAACATTGAAATTGTTTTTAAAATCTAGGTACTCTGAAATCTTCGTAACAAAAATATACAAATTATATGTGTATACATTTTGGATTGACCGAGATATTTAAACAAAACATATAACAACTTCATAACCACTCCAAAGTAAGCAATAATTTTAGTGAAATGTGGATTAAATATTTAAAAGATTTTTAAGTTGGCGCTTCAACCTCCTATTTAATTCTGAAAACATCGTCGCGAGAGCACAGGATTATTACGCGAACTTGTATTACAAATGTGAGCGCTGACTTCAAAAATATGTATTCCATTAAAATTTCAAGTGAAAATACCACCTCGAATTGTGCGAAAATATGGAATGGAATTTTGTCGTGTTGGAATCAAGTTTCAGTTATAATTAGCCAATGTTTGAATTTATACACACAAACAAAAATATCTCTACATCTCTAGGAGTGGTAAAAGAGGGTACACAATTTCTTGCAAGTCAGTTTTTTTATGTCTGATGTGCGTTTGAATTGTGTGTTGAAATTTCTTTCGCCGCCTCCAAAAATACCTTACGAGACGGTGGTAGTTTATTGACGATCAACGAGAGTTCTGTAAAAAGTCTAGTTTGATTTTTATTTTGATTTTAAATGTTTTAGTTAAAGTTATTCATTTACTTTGATATACAGATTTGTCATAAAACAGAGGAAATGCACAACTGCAGAACGCAAATCAATATTGTCGGGAAGTAATGCTATTCGCACTTGTACGGTTTCGAACCTCGGTTATTAACAGTGTATAGATTTCCCACTAACACGCTCTTTTGTTACGCCTTCAATTGGTTTCACTTTATTTACCTACATTTTATAGATATGATGAAATGAAATGGATTTTCAATTAGTTTTCTATTTCAACAAACTCGCAATCTTGATAATCTCTGTTGTTATTTAAAAAAGAATCGTTGTCCATTAGTTAATTTGTTTGTTTCTTTAACTATCTCAAATTCTTTACACAGATTGTTCGTTCTTCTGGTGTCTTTATAGGTTATGAATAATCACGCTATGTGGTCTGAGAACTGGACAATGATCAAAAGTAAAACAATCGTTTTCAAATAACAGCTTTATTGCTGTAAATAGCAGTCACCTAAGCTTTTATACCGTGGGCGAAATACCTAGTTATCGCTAGTGACAAATATATTTCTGTTAGCTAAAAGCTGTATCAAAGCTGTATCAAGCTGGTCAAAGCCCAGAAATTATATATATTATATTTCTGGGCTTAGAGTATAGAGCTTATCGCTTAGAGATTATTAGCATATAGAGATATAAAGTTGCGCTTTCGCCTAAATAATTGTTGATTAACCGCATGTTCGTTGATTTCATTTGTGTTCAAATATGGCGTTTAATAAATTTAAATAGTAAAAACTAGATATCTAAGGTAAAAAATGTAATCAAGGTCACAAACAGATAATAAAAACTTTTCAAATCAATTTTAAAAATTAATCACTTATACGTACCATTGTATAAGTATTTTTACCTAATTGGCTACAATAACTAATTTTTTTGCAGGTCAAAATGGCGGCCAATACGTGTTACAAAATGGCGATCACGTTGCTACTGTTGAGCGCGTCTCACGTTTTGTCGGCCCCAGTCGCGCAGAATGGAGGTAAGTCCTCACCAATTAACTCTCAGATTAAAACGAGTTCGATTACCTATTGGATTATTCTACAGTATGTTTTTTCGTTGGAAAATAATAGATCCTTTATTCTATAGTTATAAAATTTACGAAAGAAAAAGATCAAATTACATAAAAAAGTAGTCGCAACAGAAAGCCGGCTCATATAAAATAATGATATTGATGATTAATAAAATAATTTGCAATTAAATAATTTATACTAAAGTTACCTCAAAAATGATACAATTAGCGTGACTTTGACATTTCTTTTATATTTTCGTATTAAATTATTTTACGCGCTTAAGGGTCCGACTAAAAATGCTCATCGCGCCAAAACTGTTAAAATTTCCGCCACTCGTTCTCAATGTGGACCATGTCAGAAAACAAAATATCTACTATCAGTATGGCCAAAGCAAAAAATAAAAATTATAAATTAATGTTTAAAATAAATGGTTGTAAAATTACGAAAATTTAACAATAGTGAAATATTGAGAAAATAAACGAAAGTAATAGTTCTGTTAACAAAATAAAAATATATCAATTTCGAATTTTTATTTCAATAATGATAAAATATATGAATGAAGATCTACCCTTTATTTATGTTTTATTATTATTAGACGGTAACGTAGAGATGTGGTTGCATAACAGTCATACAGTCAGAAAAACAAAGAGCTTCTTGCCATACTATTATATATAATATGAACTCCAAAGCGAGTAGAGTCAATACATGTTTCACATTAAAAAAAAATTACAACCAAAATGGCGATTAACACGTGACCTAAAATGACCCCTAACTTAACTTGACTTTTAAACTTTTAGATGCGTATCAAATTTTCTTTGATTCAGTAACGTAAAACACAGTTCTTTTCGTTTAAACATACATATAATTGGATCAATGGATCTTAAGATAGTTACAAAGAAAAAAGTTTCCAACTGTCTAACTAAATACGTAACAAATTACAAAATTTAGTCAACTTCAACATATCTAATCGCTCGCTAAACTTCGGTCGTCGATCAATTGGTTCGCATTTGCTAAAGTACTATAAGATAACTTGGAAATACTTTTCATATTTTCTTACGTAATACTTGTCTATATTTCAAAGTAATTGAGTTGAAATTGCTAAAACATTGATGGATGCAAAAGCAATACGTTACGAAGTTTGTAAGTAGTTATTGGTTGATAAAACAAGCGAAAACACTTTAATCATTGTTTACAACTTTTAACTTATTCCGAAAGTTAGTTGTTTGGACATGCTGATGTTATTGGTAAACTTTATGATCACGTAAAGCTTCTGATTTTTCTATAAAATATTTATTTTTAGAGCATATTTAATTGATGTGGATTGTCATATTTTTATAACTATCCAGAAATAAGAAATTGATAGTACATTAGTTTTGTCTGTAATATAAGGTTATCTTAACATCTCTATACACATATTATGAAATAAAGTCCCCTGTCACGTCTGTCTGTCTGTTCGTGATAAACTCAGAAAGTACTACACGGATTTTCCCACAGTTATCAACAACAGGTAGAGTGATTCCTGAGGAAGCTTGTGGTGCATAATAAGTTAAGTTTGTTTTGGAAATTGGGCGAGAAATTAAATAGTTAAATTCAATATAGCAATTCAGTTGTTTGAATTATGTTTCTTATTGTTAGTTTTTGCAACTAGGTAATGAT
Source organism: Phocides pigmalion okeechobee (assembly GCA_018251015.1). Lineage (NCBI taxonomy): Eukaryota > Metazoa > Arthropoda > Insecta > Lepidoptera > Hesperiidae > Phocides > Phocides pigmalion. Next base: position 16,806 of record DWON01001621.1, read on the forward strand.
TGGGCATGTGTCCAGTCATTACCATAGTATGAAAGAAATTAAAAAATATATAAACTATAAATAAATATAAACTATATTACCTGAGCGAAGCTGGGCCGGGTCGGTAGTATAAATATGTAGAAAACTGGCAACAATTTTATGGCTATTTGAATCTTTGTTTTATCGGGGAGGTACTGTCACCATAACTATGCTAGCATGCAGCATTTCTTGAGCTTCTCACTTTTAGTTTTTTCTTAGTTTTTCTGGAAAGGTTTAATTCTCGATTTATTACATATTTGACGACCGTCTCAATAATATCGCGTCTGTGAAACGTTTTATACTAGAGAAGTAGCAAACGAGCGCGCAGATCAAGTGATTAAATGGTATCTTCAGCCCATGGATATCTACGTCTAATCTCTAACACTACTAACAGGACTAAAGTCCTGCTTGACGTCGTGCATAGACGCATTCCAACTCCTGAGGACTAACATGACCGCCTTTTTTATGTGACAAAAGTAGCAAACAAGCATGCAAACCAAGTGTTGATAAGTAGTCACAGCCCGTAGACACAAGTACAACCACAAACACGACCGAAATCCTATCTGAGTTCGAACGTAGATACGTTGCTACTCCTAAGGACTAAGATGGTCGCATTTTTTCAAAGTGTAGCCGCCAACCGCGGGTAAATGTTGCCGTAATCCAACTCCTGTTTCATATTTAACCACTTGCCTTCAGAATAAATACATACTTCTTCTTGTACTACTTCAACGTGATAAAAAATGAACTTGTATTTTATTGGTAGAAAATTCAAATATTTGGACCGTTTCCAACTTCCAATTATGAGCCACTTTATTAAGTTGAAGTCAGAAGTACTTTTCTGTGCTTGAAATAAACTTGTAATTTTAACGTGTAAGCAGATTTCCTAACCCTATAACGTAGTTGGAATTTTGCTCCAAGTCTTTTGACTAAAAGAATAAAGCTAGCAAATATTGAACAACTTTGACGACTCAGCAAGCTATATATCAAACTAGCGACCCAACCTAGCTCGCTCGATTAATAGAGTTTACATTAACTTACATTATATTTCTTTCATATATGCTTCCAGTCGTTACCTAGTTGCAAAAACTAACAATTACAAATATCTATTTCGAACGACGACTGAATTAGTATATTGAATTTAACTATTTATTTTCCTGTTCGTTTTAAAGAAAAAAAAACGATAGTATTATTATATAGAATCACTCTACTACTGAATGCTGTGAGAAAATCCGTCCAGTACTTTTTGAGTTTATCGCTAACGGACAGACGCGACTGGGGATTTTGTTTTATAATATTTAAAGATAATAAGTATAATTAATCATATATTAATTTTTATTTTGATGGTAAGTGGTCAATGTCGCCCATGGACATCTGTAACCAACTCCATAAAGAACAAAGGTCTTTCTTGAAGAAGATCACAGATGCGTTGCTACTCCTGAGGACTAAGGTGATTACCTCGTTTGTAAATGAGCTGACAATCATGCTTCTACCGAAATACAAGTAAGCTTCACGTTAGATATGGGTGTGGCAATGGTATCTCCCCGCTCATGTGTTTACCACCTTGCATTTTTTTTTACCTCATGAAAATTTTTGAACACAGACTTTGTACGTAATGCGCTTACACACACAATTAAAGGATTTTATTGTACACAAATACATCTATCTTATGGGGGTTTACCCACGAAATACTGTTAAGTTACCTAACGATATCCGAATAACAGCCCATTAAGTAAAGAAGGCGTATTTACAGAAGCTATAAAATGTATTCACTTAAAGATTGTGCCCAAAATAGCCTGTAATTTATCTTCCTTTTGTTAAACGTTAGATATAGCGTTATTTTTAGGAAAGTAATTGTTTCGACTCATAGATTCCGTATTGTATCTAAGTTAGAGGATATTTATTATTGTACAGTTATGACGTTCATCTACTTTCGTGCTCTATTGTTTATGGATATCCTTTATCTTTTCTAATTATTATCTGCAACACGAAAGGTATTGATGACGGCAGGCCATTAAGAGGAAATGGATTAGGTATCTAAATTGGTTTTCGTACTTAATTGCGATTATAATATTTAAAAAATACTATTAAGTTTGTCTAATTATTATTTCGAAATTGAAATTTTTTTTATTTGTTGAAAATATGTAATTTACTTAGTATATTCTCTTATACAAATCAGAAGTCTATGGTTTTCGAATAACGGGTTTTATTCAGAAATGTTTTGCGTATATATGTATAAATAAATAAAATCTAGGTCTATCAGTCTGTGTCAACATTGGCTGGAATGGACGATTAAGATGAAATAATCACATTAACATACAAGTAGAAGGATCTATAATAATTAATCAATATTTTTCATGTTGGAAATCTTGCAAACGAGTGTGCAGGTCATCTGATGTTAAATGATCTCTGCAGCCCAAGGACGACCATATTCTACGTTTAATATGGAAAAAAAGTGTACGGTACTAGAGTATTTACATTTTAATATCTCTTCTATCGAACTGGTTTGCGGTGGATTTTGAGGTCGTATTTCTAGACCACCTTGTTACTATATTTCTTATATGTTGGATCTAAATAATTATTAGCTCCCTTTTTGGTCATCACTTGGGCATTTAGAAGGATACAAAGAAATACAAAAAATACTCTATAACTACTTTTATTACGTTAAAAAATTAGCATAATATAAAACACATCGAGCAAACTAAACGAATAACAGTGTAGAGAAACCTCTCCACGACGACAGAATGGTCCGTAAGCGCCATTTCAACGTACGGCCACTGTTAGGCTCTGTTGTAGCACGAAGTTAACCGAACGAGTGTCGATCAATCGCGATGGTGCTGCCATCTATCAGAACTCGTGGCGCGCTTCATTTACTGTCTAAACTAATGACCGTTTCCGACATATATATGAACACACACAAACATATATATACATACATGTTTTTTCAGTTAAATCGAAATATAGTAGTTATTCTGAGAATCATCTACTACAGTCATTACAACGACTAGCGATTACGGAAATGTACTTCCACCTTTTTATGGTACGAATGTTATTCAGTAATAGATTTCTAAATACGAGGGCGTTTTATGTTAGTAGAATAGTAAACGAGCGTAAATCCATCAAATGTTAAGTGGTTGTTGAAGCCCGTGGATATCTACATTTAACAACAAACGGACTGAAGATTATGTGGTACATGGTATTTATACTCATGAGGGTTAAGATGCTTTCCTCGCTTATAAGGATATCCAGCCACTTCTTTACAACTCTTTACACTTACATATGTTTACACCTGTGTTACCGAAAACAAAACGGAGGATCGACCGGCTGGTTAGGTGTATTTGAAGGTTGATCGGACATCTTTAGACCGTGTAGGCTTGGATGTATAGGTATTCACCAAAATAAAAGTTTCACAATATAATCTGATAACTGTACTAGTTGTTCCAAATAACAATCATCAAAAATATTTAAAGATTTCGATAATAAATTACGATTAAGAGCAGATGGGTTTGCAAGCGCCCATCACGTGCGAGTCGCTATCAAAGAATGACGGCTCACCCGCCATGACACTTACAACTCCATTCGGGTGTATCCGCTCTAAGAAATGAATCAACTTGATGTCAATGTCAACATTAATCTCAAGTACCCTAATTCTAATTCATTTATAAACAGTCATCGATCATCATGTAAATAAATTTAACATCTCCTTCCCAGAGGTACGTTCCCAGTGGAATTATAGTACTATAACTTAATATCGTACCTAAGTGTTTCTACTTACACCTCTATAACTAAAACGTAATAGTAGTTACTACGTACCGACTCTTACCGAAACCGATTTTTTTTACGAATGTAGAATTTTGATTGCTGGTATGTCGAACCAGTTGCATGGCTATTTGAAACCAGTTTCGCCGTAACCACGGGCCTTAACTGGTTGGAACTATCTGCAATCAAAAATCGTTAATCGTATGCACCTGGCACATAGTAAAGTGTATAAATTCCGCGATGTTACTTTAAAATCATACATAATACCTTAATAATGTAATGGACGGTAGTACCATTCCAGACGAATATAGTTTTACTACTAATATATCTTATGTAGGTAGATCCTAAAGGCGATATTGTGAACTGAAACTGGTTTATTAAAAAGAGAAAAAACTCACCCACATACATATATTTTACACCGCTTTCGGTAGCACGCCGAGTTTTGTTTCTAAACGATTTACCCGAAAAAGGATTTTATAGACAATCGTCAGGCAACTCCTAACCTTGAAAAAACGGAAAGCCAATGATCCGATGCCTGGATAAATATAAAAACATGAGAAAGGTGGTTTATACACAAGGTGGTTGTATGAAATTATGTGTCTGGTTAGATTTCTAAAAATAATTAGACTTCTTGGTAATATTTGTAAAAAAATATAGGTGTATATGATAAATTGTTTAAAAGAAAGATCTAGTTTATGATTAGGTTTGTAATTTGTAATTAGACCTAGTTACAAATTAGGTCTTTCTTATAAACTTCAGGTGTAATAATTTTATGGGCTGTAATTTTATAGGTGTCACGGTATTTGTATTTAGAAAGATTTTTAACTTGTTTACCGTGCGTGGTAAATAGCGACCGTCCAAGCCATCTCCAAACTACCCTCAGTATCCGCCATAAAGTAATACTTGTGTTTCCGTTGGAGATGTGTGGTTGTCGGCTACAATTACAAACGACAACCATCTCAGCTCTCAAAAGTAATTACGCCAGAGTAATAGCTGCCCTCAAGAGTAACAACGCATTACGATGGGTAAGACTTTAGTTCTGTTTCAAGATGGACGATGCTGCAGAGATAATAGAACGGCAGATGGTCGGCACGTTCGTTTGCTACGTTATCAATATCAAAAAGGTGGGAGAACTATAGTTCGACCGGGGAGGTATCACCGCCGGCCTCATAATCCGCCGTAAAGCATTACTTGTGTTTCGGTTGGAGAGGTGCGGTTACCGGCTACACTTTGAAGCGAGGCGACCATCTTAGTCCTCAGATATAGCAACGTATCTACGTTCGAGCTCAGATAAGATTTCGGTCGTGTTTGTGGTTGTATGTGGATGTCTATGGGCCACGACTACTTAACATTAGGTGGTTTACATGCTAGTTTGCTACTCTTCTCACATAAATAAAGATGGCCTGCACGTTCGTTTACTACGTTATCCACATAAAAAATCTTCGTACTAGAAATAGGTATATGGGAAAAGAATTTCTAATCTTTATAAGTGCACTAAAATACCTAATGTTTGTCATAAAGCTTGCGCAATCTACCCTTTAATATTGCCTTGAGATCGGTCAGGCATTGTTTTCCAACTTTGCAAAGGTTCCTTCGTGATATTTGATTTTTTTGCAATCACTAGTTGCTGCTCTCGTCTTCGTTCACGTGGGCTTTAATCTTTGGGGATTTCTCCAACCGAAAACAAAGTATTACTTTACGGCGGGCGGCGGTGGTACCTCCCCGGTCGAACTTATTCTCCCACCTATAAAATACAACTCATTACCTTCCATTACTTACCAGGCACCGGTACTAAACTTTATAAACGGATCCAAATCTGTAATAGTATACGTAATGAACGTTATCCTTGTACGTGGACGTTACGTTTTCAGCCTCGCTCTTGACATTGGGTCGGCTTTGTTACGGAACCTTTGATGTTCGTATGGGAACGTAATGTACAGGTACGATATGTTTACGGAATACTTCGTTCGTTGGTCGTTTATGTTTTTACTTAAAAATAAGGAATTTCCCATTTTATTTCATTTTCATGGTACGTTTTAGTTTTGACTGAGTGAGAATTGATTTGGATTTGAAAAAATGTTTTTTTTTTAAGTATATAAGTAGTTACTTCCCGTTTGATCCTACTAAAATTTAATGAGAAAATATCCCTAAGGCCTTATCATTTATATAAAAAAACTGTCTTTTTGGAATGGTGTACTTAATTTTTGGCTCTATTAAAATTTGATGAGTAAATACCATCCCTAACGTATACACATAACCGTCATTTATTAACCATTTAAAAAAACTTTTTTAAGCCTATTCCTCCCGTTTGAAAATTTGAAGAGAAAGTATCACCTCTAAGAGTTGAAACATAAGAGATGAAATTTTGAAATGACCAACTGAGGTTAGCAAAAATAAGAAACAGTTAATCGTGAACACCTGCTATATAATAAAATCGTTCCCTTGCTTTTAATTGTAGCCGGCAACCACTTCTCTCCAACCGAAACCGAAGAGTGATAATGGCAGATTATGAGTGTTGGTACCTCTCCTGTCGAGAAGTTCTACCTCCTCTCGAATGACAGTTTGTATGATTGCGTATACATAAATTGGATATAATATCAGATCGCAATTTAATTACGTTGAAAATATGGAGAATCAATTAATTACAAAAACAAATAATCATTTATCACTTTGTGATTGAATAAACACATATTCAATTAATAAATATAATTATCGTAATTTATCACTACGTCTACGTTACAAAATGTGGTACTCAACGTAATTTGACCTTCAACAGCTCCTATACTACAAAAAACAGTGGTACTGAACATGATTTAACCGGGAACAACCCCTTTCTTGCCACAATGTTAGATGTAAGGTGTAATATAAATGTCTCGCGAACCATAATATATATTTTTTCGAAAATTGATTACTCACATTGAATTCCAAAATCAAAATTAAATATTTTATTTATATAATGTATGTTGTCGCTCTCAAGAAAAATAGTGTAGTTGCGCTAAAAATAAGGTAGATTGGAAAAAAATGTTGTCATCGAATCGGACGACATCACCTGATCGTCCCACC
>DWON01001622.1:0-23635 GCA_018251015.1 Phocides pigmalion okeechobee
CGTCATTCGAATCCAGAACGTAGATCGTTATTTCATTCCTCTTTGTTTCTTGATTCACACAGAGCTCAAGCGACTGCATTTGTTTCTATGAATAGAGAGCTATCAATTCTCCATAGCGTTGACAGATCCAAAATATAAACGAATTTTAGTGCGCTTAACGGTAGATTGGAATACTAGACGAATATTTATGGGATTATGGCCGCCGCGTTCTCGAAGTGGATTATTAGCCCAGACGAATCGATTCCGAACTATAAAGAGACCGCTTCAGCGGAAATAAAAAATTGGGGTGCATGAGATGCAAATGGGCATTCACGAAAATTGATTCCATTTATAAAGGTCGTGACCGAAATGTTAAGTTCCTATAAATAATTCACATAACAAACAGGAAACTTACATATTTTTTTCTTATACTCATGATAAACATATATTTTACGACATTTTCAGTTTTTTGAACTATAACGGTTTAAAGATAACGATAGACCCATTAATACGACAAATAGTAAAAATGCAATTGGTGTAAGGGGGAAAAAGTTTGGGGACCTATGTCCTAAGCAATCAATACCTCTAATCCATAAATATCGAGATGATGACCAAAAGTTTACAACTATGTATCTATATCACCGATCAAAGCAACCCTGTGTTTGTATATGCCCGGGCCACTCAAGACATTGTTAAGCATTGAATGTAATAATCCCCCATTCTAAGGACGACCTATAAAGTTTGCCAGACAGAAAACTTATGAGAATAGAATTCATAATTTTCTATGAAAAGGATTTTCTATATATATCAATTCTGTAAATATTTTTTCCGTTAAACCCCTTATAAAAGATACTGTTTAACGATCGTCCAAGGTGACATTCCACCACTTTTCAATATATCTCTTTAATTTTTCACAGTATCTAGAGATCAACTTAACATATGTTTTTACAAATACCCTTAATATAACAATGAGCAAAAAACAAAGACCCAACCCCTTAGTTGTGGTAAGTTTTGTTTGAGTTATTTAAGTAATGAATACGTGGGTATAATTACATTATTCAAAGCAATTAGACCAGTCCCTTTTTAGTGAACCGTAACGAAACCGAGCTCGTTTTGTCCCTCATAATTTTATTAAGAGCAAAACAACAGTCCGCAGTGTCTACCTGCATTTCATTTCAAACAATTATCGTTTTCCGGAACCCATATTCAAGTTCCCTTTTCTACTTAATAAAATACTTAAACCGACTGACAGACAACACATAACTCAACCCTATGTGTATATCTACAAGCATGAAAATTCCTCCCGTGAGAGAAGTTATATAAGAGCTGAAAATACGTTTCAGAGATCGTCTTTTTTTTTTAACGTACGAAATTTTCGTGTAATATCTATTTATATTTTATTAATATAGTTACTATTAGTTTTTAAAGATAGCTAAGGTGGTTAAAATAAGTATGAGTCCATACATGTAATGGAATCTTCATCCCACAGCTAGTTTTCATAAAACTTGTAGCCAGATTAAATAAATGAATTCATTAAAGTAAAACCTTTGTTTTAAGCATGACGCTGTAATTTGATAAAGTGCCAACTTATTTAATTTTAAACTAATATGATTAAAAATCTAAAACGTAGGGCTTCAAATTATTTGATGTATCCAAATTTACGGATGTTTATGAATTATTGTAATAAATTTTAAAAATAATCCGAAGTTGAATATACACAGTCTCAGATATAACTAGAGAAACGTTTGAATTTAGTTCAACGTTAGTTTGGCCGTGTCTCAGTGCATCAAATTCGCAAATCTTTTTCAGAAGTTACTTCTTTTACGGAAGTTACGAATTTCTTAGTTAAAAGTTACGGAACATATAGCAAACTATTGTAGGAAGAACCAAAGTCAAAAGCAAGATAAACGTATAGTTTTCTGGTTTGCTGCTGCTGCACTGCTTTGAGAATGCCAATCGTTTCCAGATTTGAAATCTTTTGTTATTATTTCTCTACTCTTCTCTTCTTTTTAACGTAGACTTATTGAAATTTACCATGAAAAGTTGATTTTACTTTAGATTAGATGAAAAAAAAAATGTACGAGTACATTTATTAATAATTTGTTTCCAATTAGACTATGATATTTGGTTGTTAATATAACATTTCTGCCCATAGAACTCCAACCACAATTGTAATCAGACCTGGAAATAGTGATTAGTACCCAACCATTATTAGTCAACCCCTGATTTAAAAAAAAACTTATATACTAGCGAGCATACTGTCATACGTATTATATCAAAACGTTGGACCAATATAAATTTTGATTGAATAAGCCATGTCCTATATACATATATAATTTTAAGTGTGCATATCTCCCGAATAAGGAATTTCAATGGCTTACTTAACTAGAAAAACCGTAATATAAATAAAATCTTCACATTTTATCATTAATGAAAATATTCTAAATGATGATGATCATGAGACTACATGTTATAAAACAAAGCCCCACGGTTATTTAGCTAGATGCGATAATTTCAACAATGTCTGAAGTGACCAACATATGTCGATGATTTGTGAAGTAGTTAGAAAAAAACACGCAGACTGGGAGTTTCACTGCTTGTTTACTATATGTGTAGATGTTATCAGCCTTTAAGATTATTGCAATTCCTAAGGACACATACCGCTCCGTTGCCAGGCAAATTCCTCACAATGTTATTCACATCACCGTACGCCAGTTCCGTAGCAACATCTTTTCATCGTATTGCAAAAATTCTTGCGCTCGAGTTAAAGGCGTCCCGAGATGGCATTTCTTTAATATTCACGAAAGCGGAAAATTTAACTGATAGATTTGTTTAAGAATTTACTGATCTGATGAAGATTGTTATAAAATAAAGGTTTCGTCACTTCTATTCGCATCTGATATTGGAGGGAAACAGTGACACAGTGTTGATATTTATTTTTCATGGTGCCTCATAAGTTCCTTTTCATTTTAATTTTGAATCGGCAACAACAAACAAATCAACATTCACTTACGGTATTGGATTTAATAAGTTAAGTAACTCAGAAAACGAAAAACAGAGAAACAAATATAACAATGTTTTTGGACATTCATATATAAAATTTTCAATATAAATAAAATATATTGTAATACGCATAAGTCTTGAAGACGCAAACAGACATATAATATATGACAGAAATACACAGAGCAAATACAGAAATACCAACAATTCATTACGTTTTGGCATGTACAGCGTGTTGAAACTTTTGCAATGTAAAAGTAGTTGAAAATGGAAGAAAACCTCAACATCTTTTTTGCCTGTAAGTGCCTCCAAAGCCTACGAACGCGACAAAAACAACATCGTGAGTTGTTTCATTGCCAGAGTTACGACGAGTTGAACAAAATTAAAGCCCATTCATAAATTGTAGAATATATAACTGCCACAAAGTATTTTTACGTATTTGGCAGGAACGTTTAGTAATAGTTTCAGGAACGCCACAACGATAGTAGATAAAGTAAAAACATTTACAATGTAAGTTATTTCAAATTGGATAGCCACAAAGTAAACGACCATGGAACCAAACTGATATTAAATTATCGTTTCCATCTACTTCTATAATCAACTCTTGATTGAACTATAATTCTACCTGAAATTAAACACAAATACATGTTTACATTAGAAGACTTGGATATAATGTCCTGAGAGCGTAAATCAGCCCTAAAATATCCTCCTGACCAAAACTCAGCAGCGTTGCATTGCTGTGTCACCGCAGGTAGATTTCAATAAATTTTGTCATCAAAAGATAATCGTTACTCAGAAGCGTACAAATGTATATCAAGTCTTAGAGACATAGACAATATTCTTCGAATATAGAGTTACATGTAGTCAAAAGTTTAGCAATTAACAGGGGACTCTTGAATTCCTTTAAAAGTAGGACGTAAATTCATACGCTGGTCTGGTGAATTCCAGAAGTTACCCCATTATTTGCGTACGCCAAAGCGAATGTGAATAAACAGCACGGAGGCGCGTGACCGGAATGAATGGCTACATAATATTCACCACGTACTAAGGAAAACTCCAAAAGTTTTTTACGCTCAAAATTACTCATATTTTATTCAATACAAAACGGTATCTCAACTATATTTGAAAGGGGTGGGCAAAAAATTGTTATCTTGAACAACAAGCAGGTATGCTTTTAAAGTAATGGCTAGTTGTATAATATAATAGTCCATATTGCATCAAATACGGGAAGTTCAAAAGTTTACAGTCCAGCAATCCACAACCTTCTGGGTCTGGATGTTTATATATAAGCCTCTGTATCTGTTCACGATACCCTTACATTGCGGAAATTAGTGTTAGGGTATAGAAAGAAAAATAATAGTCCACAACGGCGTCTAAGAAGTCGGTTAACAAATATTTTTCCTCTTTTTCCAGTGCTGAACCCCTGATATGTCATGCATGTTTCTAACAGTTCTCTATCAGATATTTATGAGTCATGCCCCCGGATGAGGTGTAAGGATTGCTACAATATAAAATATATTACATATTATTATGTAATATTGCAAATTTTAAATCCTATCTGTATCAAAAGCAAACCTGGGTGTTTTTTTGCAAAACACATAAAATTGTAAAGGGAACACCAATGGGTAATTTGAAAAATATTTTTCTTAAAGTCTGATATATTAAACAATTTTTGAATTCCTCAATTTCATTATTTATAACGTGATAATACGTAGCCTATAATGAGACCATAAACACAACCATCTTGTATAAAAAATAGAAGGACTTAGACCAGTAACTTACCGTTATAGAATGAGTTTCTACGAATAAATTAAGGAACATTAACGTTGTTCGTTTTTTCGTTTCAGTTTAATAGTAGTAGTTATAAGCATAATAATTGAATAGGTAATTTGCTACAACCGCCAAGATTTACTAGCAAACACTTTCTAAACAAACGCTCATGAATATTAATCGTACTCAATGTTTCTTGCAACTCACCAGTACACCACAGCCAAGTACGAGTCCTTCTGAAAACGTAACGACATACACACAAATACACATATTTTACCATGCTTGTATTCTGTAATTATTTTTTGTTTCATATACACAGCTATATATTTTTTTTAACTTTATGAACAATATAGGTGGTTGAACTACAATTTAATCAAGGAGGTACCATCATCTTTCCCATACTCCGCTATGAAACAAGTCTTGTTTTTCTATTGGAATAAAACGAGGCAACTATCTCAGTCATCAGGAATAGGAAAGTATCTATTTATGGTCTCTGATAGTATTTTGGGAATTTGGGATTCTTGGAAGATAAAACTGCTTGAAACTGAACAACAATGTCTGACTTTATATAATTTGAGCACTTATTTAAAACATTAATTAAGATAATTTTTTGGTTTTAGTTTTAGTGTTTAGTAACAAAATCTCTATTAGATTTTTTTAAATATAAATGAAGTAAAAATGTATACGTAGCCATGAAATGTAAGAACAATATCAATTTATATGACTGGATGTTGTTTATTGTACAAAGATTTTCTCTGTTTTTTTTAGAAAATCTGTTATTTATGGAATATAATTTGACTACAATATTTGTTTCAAGAAAAAATAGACTTGATGTAAATTCAATTGTAGGCGATATACTACGTCATGCTATAAAACAATAGGTAACTAGATGTTAAACATTTTTCGAAGATAACTCAGTTTTATAACCATTGTAAAAAAGGCATAAAGTTGGGTTCCTATTCCTACTGCGCAAATAAATCGAGGAACGGAAATTTGTAGAAAGAACACAATGTAGGTAGAACCTAATTCAGAACCTGTACCCTAACTTACAATTCTAAGGTTTTGTTGGCAAAACGCTGAATGTAATCGGTCCCGGTCCATTCATTATTCAGTCGCGATTGGCGATCGAATGAAGCAAACGCGCCAACCTATTCGCATATTCCATTCATCTGTTCGTTCTGCCAATTCACTCTTTAACACCTTCTTACAGTTCGCTTCACGGACTGAATAAAATAACGGGCGGGGCCCCATGAGATATAATTCAATGCGAGTTCAGTCGCTTCGAATACAGATAAACCATAATTACCTGCAAGCTTTTAGATATTCTTCTTCAGCAGAAATACGTGCCTAAGTAAAATATTAAGACTTTATGAAATAAATTGAAATAAGGAATACTTATATTAAAACCAGCAATTGTCTGCGGCAATATTTGACATTCCAAATACCAATATGTGTGATCATGTGTATGTGTGTGCGTATGTGTGGGTAATTACTATAAATACCCCGGTCCTTGACTTATAATATTGAAATAAATTCAGCTATTAATAAATGATACCATATTTACTATTTTTATACGGCGTTGCTTGCAAAATTCTTTATTGATTATTTTTTTTATTTGTCTTGGGCAATTAAAGGTCGCGTTGTACATGTATATAATAAACATTTTATTTCATATATTTAATATCACATGAACACATATTCCTACAAAATTAGCTAAAACTAAAAAAAGAGAGATTTTCCAGCGCTTACGAACAATTATATGGTAAACCTTTACCTATCCAATTACTCGATTGCCAGAGATTTCAATTAACTACGTGTTTTATCCAGCCGCCATCGATTTTTTAAAAAAAGCTTACGCGACCACTGTGTGCGAGTAACTACACTATTTTTATTATGTAAATAAAAATGAGTTCTATGGACAATTTAAATACAATGTAAGCAATGTATGGTGTTATCTAATGAAAATTCCCAAAGATACTACCTAACAAAACTTACTATAATACCTAAGAAGTCGATGTAGACAGTTTTTTTCTTTATCTCTAAATACACTTCTATGGAAAGCCATCCCTAACTAAAATATTTTTTTCAATTCTCGATATCAGTGTACAACGGTTCATAAAATATATGTATCTACCAAATTCCATCTATGTAATGGTCATAGTCTTAAATTAAATGTGGCGTACAGACATTCGAATAAACGAATCGGATCCGCAGTCAGATAGAAATAAAATGTATGCAAAATCATTTACATTTAAATAAGTTGCAATTTTATGATAATTGATTAATAAATAGTTAAATATATAAAAATCAATTACAAAGTGATTTATTTTACATCAATAATTTACATTAGCAGGTATATTTAGACATTCAAAATTATTATTTGTTTTAATTTTAATATCTCAGACCATTACATTTTCGTGTAGGATACAGTCCCCATTCCTTTCCGTACATATAAAGCCAAAGCAAACAGAACGCGATCGTTTCTCCACCGGGTTTGGTAACGTGATACGAATCGAAGCAAGCCCTGAGAAAAGATATAAGAAATATGACCCTAATTTTCACACGAAATTGAACTTACCGCGTCATGGGACGATTTATTTTTCAGACATGCTCTGGATACTGTTGGCAGATAAAAATGAGACGTAGGTACCGCTTGTGGATATTCAGACGAAACAACCGGTGAACACTTAGACTCCCCTGGGCGCCCAATCTTTTATTTTCGAAAGTTGTAAAAAGTAATGAGATATATTATCTCTACGACTGCTTCTATTGTTCAAACTTTCTACGTTATTCTAGACACACGCTTAAGATCAATTTGTAACTGATAAAGATATATTTATTGTATTAAGAACAAGAGGTTCTGTTTATTTTCAATGATACGTAAGAAGTTGGGAAAATGTAATTACCGATTGTAAATTGCTGAGGGTTGGAAATCATAAAATAACAATATAATGGTACAGGTTACCGGGAAATCTTTTTTTATTTAATGGAAGTAGCTAAAAAGAACATAAAACCCACTGCTGCTTAAAGAAATCTTCAACAATCTTCATCTAGAAAAGAACCACCTATGAAAAGTAAATCTATCTTACCTCAATTAGTTCGCCACATCCAACCTTTAGTATTTAGAGATGTTGGTTTCTAATATTGGAACATAACTTTTCACAGTTATTTGCATATAAGAAAATATTTCTCTCTCTTTAATAGTAGAGGAAATCCACACGCTAAGATGTTTTACATAATTTTCTCAGAGGTATTTGAACTCTTCACAACCACATTTGGCTGGCGTGGATCTATTGCTTAAAACCTGTTCATTTTTAGAGGAAAGTAGAGCCCAGCAGTGGATCAGTAATGAGTTGATGATGATGATGGTTAATACATAACTATTCTTATCACAACGTACATTTATAAAAGTGTATACAAACTAAATAAGAGTTAAAACTGCAAATCTGCTTATTGCACGAGTATGCAAGCATTAAATTTAACATATCCAATGAAAATTTCAAACTTCAACTCGAAAATCACCTCCACGTTAACCCGTCCCCCCAAACCTCCACGTTAATCCCCAAACGCTGCATATTCTTCAGAACTATTTAAGTTTTGAAGAAATACTCCTTGCGCCTTCCGCTCAATGTTATTAGTATAATAAGATACCAATTGGTTTTAGCGTATTATTAAATAATAAGGACTTACAGAATTATCAGTAGATATATAATATCTATGACTAAAATCTTATCTGAGATTTGTCTCAAAGCTAGTTACGGAATCTAGTCATCTTCTAGTCAATATATAAAAATGGTCAAGTAGGAACTAAGGCATTCAGCATTTCCGCTATCTTGAAGGTGCT
Organism: Phocides pigmalion okeechobee; assembly: GCA_018251015.1. Classification (NCBI taxonomy): domain Eukaryota; kingdom Metazoa; phylum Arthropoda; class Insecta; order Lepidoptera; family Hesperiidae; genus Phocides; species Phocides pigmalion. The sequence continues at coordinate 8,594 of DWON01001622.1, forward strand.
AATGCGTAAAAATAGGAGTATCGTTGATTGAGGCGACTAATTATATCATCAACCATCATCTGCATAATTTATGGGTACGTGTCAATTATATTGTTGAATTTTAAAATAGCAATATTTCAGACCTAAATCTGAATGCAAAAGTACTTTTTGGCACAATTTCCCCTTTTTTTCAATGACATCTTCTGTTGTACAGTGGTAAAGGAAAACATTGTAAAAACGGGTGTATTGTCTCAGGCTCGAACGGGAATGACAATAACACCCACCTCATTATGCTGGTAAAAGAATGGTTCGAAACAATATTGTGTACGTATATTATTATATTTTCTGGGCCGTGATCGCCTTTATCAAAAGATAATAATAAAAGCTCTCAAGATAAATAAAAGAAAATACTCATCGTTTTTACACATATTTTATATCTTTACACCTAACAAAATTTATTGTTTTCTCTTAATTCGAAATTTATAAAAGCCAATATAATATGTAAAATCGGATATAGAACGTAAGACAAATATAATAAACAAATAAAATCTGATATAAAATATAAAAAAAGAACAAAAAATGTGTGCAACGAAATATACACGATACAAGAGATCTTGTTTATATACAATATATTTCCTTACTAAGGTTAAACTTAATAACAGTCGGACCTGGAATATGGTAAAATATAATAATAAACTATCATATACTTTTAAAACTTAATAATAGCGATATTTTTTGTAGTGTAACTTCAATAACATGGTGGGAAATTCTCAGTATTTCTTAATTATACTTTTCAGAAATACACTGTCGGATAAAGATATACATATACATGTATGATCTTTATGCTTCGACGTTTAGTGCAATGTAATATTTCTAAAGTTATGGCAGTTTTTAAGTGAACACCTGGCAATTGCGTTTCCTTAGAGTTTTGTTTTTGAACATACCTAGGTCAACCAACAGAGTTATGTTTTACATAATGAAAATGCATTGGACAATCTATAAACAAACAATAAAACTTTTGGACGAGATATTAGCCAATGTATAAGGGAGTGATAGAAACATTTAAGCTCTAGAACACGTTTCATAAATATATCAGACTTGTTTGATATTTAATTTGTTCAAGAACACGAAAATTACGAGATAAGTTTTATACTCATATACAACTAAATATCTTCCTCGGACTAAGGAATCTTTGGTGAAACCTATATTGTAATAGCTTAACTTAAAGAGTCTTTTATAACCATTATTCATTAAGATAAAATGTTGCTTTATGTAGCCTCCAGTCAAACCATGTTAATGGACACGAATTTCGATATCATATTCAAGGGATTGGCGGTCCATTAGTAAAAGGTCAATAGGAGTACCTTCAAGCCCTAAGCCCTTAGACACTCCTCACCCGATACCCGCTTCCAAACTTACTGATATTTCAACAAGACATACGACATGCTCGTAAATTTTCACACAATCTGAACCCGCGACGCTCTGGGAACCCGCTCGGGTAAGTTTTTTTTATTTCAGTGAGCGTACGCCATCTCTGAATTTCTTTTCGGCCTTATCACTTTTGCAACCGCTTGCCAAAATTGAAGCAATGTATCAAAGAAAAAACTTATGAAATATTTAACCGTAAGAAATATATTTTTATTTCAAATTTCCTGCCATGAAAAAAGATACATAAAGAGATTTAAACGAGGAAAGCTCTACAAAACCCTACAATCAAGCGGGTTGAATACCCACCTCTTATTTTATTATGCCCCGCAGCCATTCGCCGGGCTATTTAGCATGTTGCCAAGTTGTACAACTTCATGATTTAACGTTGGCGTAATGTACGCGTAATATCATATATTCGCATATTAAAAATACATACGGTAATCAAATATCAATTGCGTTCCAACTGTATGCATATACTGGGGTGATTTGTAGATGTGACCTTCGAAGATTATTCGCAGAGATATCGGAGTCTGCATATTGCATCTACGTTTCTATTAATAGGCTGTATGTGAGCCCGCGTATCTACAACAGAATCGTATTTGTAATAATGATACATAGCAAAGGATAAACATACAAATAACTGGCCTAACTTCACAATGCTTTATTACATCCCTTAACGACACGATTACAGTTAGCTTATACTATTATCGGAGCGTTACCTAAACATTGATCATCTCCATGAATAAGCAAAAGAAAAGAACAACTTTTATGTAACAGAATATTGTATCATTCCATTACCTGTTATTATTACCATTATGATGTTCGAGAGTCATCTGATAAGAGTCACTTATGTAGAGATGGTCCCTCGGGGGGAACGGCCGCAGTAATTAACATCGCCTTCGACTGCGTATGATATACGCCACCCGCGCGCCCGCGATAACGCGCCCGACCCTTATCACTACAGGCTCCTTACCGTTAGTCATAAATTTTATCACTCCGATGAGCGGACGCGACCGTAGACCTCCTTTTTCGGTTTTTCTCCTCCGACGAGTTAACGAGCCGTGAACTCGTAAGCTACGCTCCGGATGTCTTTTTTTTTTCAGTCACAGCCACGATCACTTAAGAAAGCAATGATGCACTCAAACTATTTGGTATGTTTTCAACACTATGCAAGTACGATTTTCATATAGTAATTAATTTCCACACAGTTTCATTAATCGTACCCGAAAAAAAAGTTAAATTCTAATTCCCAAAAAATAAGTACCCACTATGCTAAACCAAAGTTCGGGATAAAGTTTTCCAAAAATGTCATCGACGAACTAAAATATCCAATAGGAGCAAAGCGATAACACTAGGGCAATTCCTGATAGCGAGACGGTTTGAGGTTGTTCTAGTGTTGCCGCGCGCTGCGTCTGAAATGTCAAACGTTGCGGCGACGCGCGGTAAGTGATGCGAGTGCCAAGTTAGTCGGCAGTCGCTCGCCTGGCGGCCAGCTGGGGACTGCGCGGGTGACACTGGCTCCGATGGCGAGGCTCGACGCCGCCCGCTCCGCCGCCGCGGCGCACGCGCCCGCCGGGGATCGATACACCCCGCCCCAACCACTGCCACTCCTGCAGGGGGCGCTATGGCCCACACACGCATTCGTCGCGACGTTCATACTGAAGACATGCCGTTTCTTCTCGTACCTCTTGATTTTTCAGATATCCTCTGCATTGAAGTTTTGACGATAGTGAAAGTTTTATAATAACTTAAAAATACCAAGCATTTGCTACATAAATATAACTATAAAGTAATATCTTAACTGCTGGAAAAATACAAAAATAACAGCCACTTGTAAACAAAGGCAATTGGAAAATGGAACGCTCTCGAGAGTATACGACTTTCTTTCGCATTTTCAACTGTATTCGTAATCAGACTTTTCTACAGTTCTTACAAAGTATTTATACAAGTACAGAGGAAATACATTACACCTAATTTTATAGTAAACAATTTTTCTCTTTTTTATTAACCTTAAAATAACTTTCAAAAACGATCTCATGTTTTTGGTATACAAAAAGAAAATAGACTACACCATAAAGGTTCATAGTAGGCATCCTACCAACCAAGACATTTCAAACTACTAACATAAAAAGCCATAAAATTAAATCGAAATAAAATTATTTTTAAAAAACATTAACCAATATAAAACGGCTTTATAACTTAGTTACATGCAATACATTAACAAATTACACTTTTAAAAATACGTAAGTGTGAGCAAAGCACATTAAAATTAATTAATCTTATTAATCTAATTGTGATAAATTAAGGTAGATAAGTCCGATGCCGAGAAAAATATATCACTTTGCGATAAACCCTTTATGCGAAAATATTACAACAACAATATTTATCAATTAAAGTATAAACAAAACTTGATTTACAATATAATACTGACCTGTATTTACATTAATGTCCATAATAAGACCGTATAACATGTATGAAATATTTTTTCATTGGAAATTAGCCTGGTAGAGACTGGTTTTGCCTAAGAAGTCATGAAACTTTATAAGAAAAACATACTTGAAGGTGGGCCATAACTATTCGCGTACAAGAGTAGAGAACGAGTTTTCTACATGTGGAAAGGCAATACAAATTTATTGCATGCTCAGTCAGACCCCGATAACAGCACCCCCACTGGCGAAACAAGTATAAAGACTGATAGGTAGGAAAGAGAATATACACTGCTACTTTCGTGCGTAAGAATTTATACCCGAACTGCTAAAATATTGTAATGTTTATGTCGTAACCGATGATCATATAAATTATGTTTTTACCGTGATAGTTCGTCGCAAAAATATCACGGGGGGCAAGTATTTTCAACATTGATTAATAGATTAATAAACAAATGTCTACCTACTAATAACTACCTGACAACGTTAAATAGTTCAAAATAAGATTCCTGTATCTTAACCTAAACGTAACCATAAAACTACGTAGGTTAATATTAACCAAATAAACATAAGAATTAATCTCAATTACCTGTAATAATTCAATTACTTACTGACCTTTAACTCCAACAAAATTTAGTATAAAAAAACATTTAACATTGGAGAAAAGAATGCGATTGTTAAGACGATACTATATCAAATATATATAGTACTAATAAGATAGCCATGTACTTAATTATAGATCAATAAACAAGTTGTAGGTTTTCCTCAAGTAAATTAGCAATACGTTGATGTTGTAGGATTTCCTACAAATAATTATTAAAGTAAGCTACAATAAAGATGATGCTTTTCATTAAGAAATATACGTTAAATTGAATTTAAATGAATGATTGAAAATGATGATATAAATGTTATATGATCTTAAACGTATATTATCGCGGAATTAATATATTTTTACTATGTACCAAGTATTCCCCGAAAAACGTTTTTTTTATTGCCAATATTTCGAACCAGTTGCATGGCATGGTGGTGGTTATATGAAAAAAATTCATGAACGTAAAATCTTTCGGCATGGTTAAGACCTTGCCTAGATAAAAAAATCTTGTAAGAAATTACATCTGATGCAAACCTAAAGTAACTGATGTGCATATTTCGATATTTCCATTCTCCAGAAATAATTCAACATTTCGTGACAAACAGTGCAGAAATGACCGCTTAAATAAATTTCAAATATCCGATTCAGTACTCTTTCGGCGTCACGTATATGCGATCGGAATTCTCGAGATCTAACATCTGGTTCTACCAGATGTTGCCATACCGTGCACGAATTTTACTCTCGAATAAAACTTATATTCTGTATTTACATTGGGCCTTGTTGCAAAATTATAAATAGGTGATACAGAATTTTTAACACAATTAAGTCCAAATCGCCATCAACAACAACATTGTCAATAATAGAGGTAATGCTATAGTTAGATTGAGGAAGCACCACCATCGCCTTGAAATGCCTGCCTGCTTCGATTCGAGTATAATGCAAAGAAAACTTTATTTAACAAGCATTAATATCTAAATCATTTTAATTATAACTTTTCAACGTCACTGTATAAAATGTAAGCTATGTGAATGTTGTGATAACACTTACACGACGTAAATTGTTCATACTATGATAACGACTATACAATTAGGTTCAGAGTAATCTACAATAAGAATTTACATGAAATATATTTTCCTTTACCGTATAATTTTAAAACAGAAGACATATTTATTCTTTTAAGTGAAAATAACTTAAAGTACTTTTAGATCAAAATAACTTATATTATGTATAAAAATTGCTTATTTCGTTAAAATACTGACGCAAAGTACTGGTATACAAATATGTTATTCTACCGAATTCTAACGAAATCAATATGTATAAAGAAGAACCGTAACTATTGTTGTATTTATTTTCAAGACAGTATTTTTGCTTGCGTAGCCCGAGGCGTACCATGTAAAAAGCAGTGTTACGGACGCTAGACAGATCTTAAGACCCCTCTATAGAGAAAATATGCTTTTTGTATAATGAAATAAAAGTAACAAAAGAAGATCCAAACTTCCTGACGTAAGATGGTCACTAACGTCTATAGACACGTATAAACCGATCCGTTTAGAACAACAGTTCCACCTGAAGTTAACAACAGGTGCATCAAGAGTCGTCAATGTAAGGTAGTCGCGTTATATGTCAGTGTGAAAATAATCACACACAATGCCGCAACACAAGATTTGCTACACAGTACAAATTCTTGTGGCACTGATCGAACTATACAGGTTCTACCACATTGCAGACTTGCAGACTTAATCTGCATTGAGTTCAGACATCATTTGAAATATTACATATATTACATATATTAGATCACTTTCGTAATAAAACTTCAGTTATAGTAGACATCACTATTTTTGGCATTCAAACCATAAATTTTTAATTCTCCAAGGGTGGACTTGACTTAAATTAATAAAAAAGTTTGGGTCTATTCATTATCTGATAAATTTGACATAGTTACATAGATGTTCCATCTTAGTTCTTAGAGATAAGAACGCCTCCGTTGTACAGATATTTTGATATTTTTATGGCATAAAAGACATTTATTCTTCAAAATAATCAATCGCGAAAAGTTGATTTTATTGAACAACACTGAAGTGACCATTACATTTTTGCGTAGAAATATGTAATTGACAATTTGAAACTGGATGCGTTATATTTAACAATTTAACGTACAAAATGGTCAACCGTTACATAATTCAATAATATTACACGAGTTATTCAATATTTGTTCTTAGTTGGCAATATTGGCAACGACCAACAACTAAAAGCTCATTATATAGCAGGTGTTTCGGCCGATGACAAAAAACAACTTTTATTGCTTTCCCTTTTACTGCTATCGTGTTTCAATCTCTTGGTCGGTATTCCAGATAATTTAGTGCCCATATTCAATGCATAAAAAAGAAACATGTGGGATTTTCCCTCGCTGTGAGTAGTATCCATACATATGTGAGCTGTTGGTCCCTATGTCGTGTTTTACACTTTTTAAAAGTGAACTGAACAGTTGAGAGTAATGTCCTATACCTGTTTTTACTTTTTGACTTTGTGTTACCAACCGTCACAAAATTACTAATCTCCAAACCGTTTCTGTTAGTAAATGACAAACTTTCAATAATATAAGATTTTCCTTTGTAATCCTTTAGAAATAATTCCGAGATATACACAAATACAAATATTTTTGGGTTTAGACAGTTATTACAGATTCCTTATTAGAATAAATACAAAATTTTATACCAATTTCCGAGTAGCCACTGAGATACGATAAATTTTATGTTTATTGAAAACTGAAACTACGTTGATTTTTATTACATGAAATATTTGACGTGATCATCATCATAAACAACTTAGTGACCGATAAAGATAAATAGACAAATTTATATAATTTTTAGGTTAACCAAAAGTTTACAATATTTAATATTAGTTACAGATGTAGGTAGCTGTAGAAGTAATTATGACATACGAGTAACTGCAGTAAAGCCACGTCTATTTCAGCGCCATAGCAGCAATATTCGGGCCGCTGTATTCTAATTTAAGGTTTGCGGTAAAATAATTCTTTGTACTATTGTTATTTAATGTCCTGATAATTACGAAACAAATAAAGTTAATTTATATCTGATAGGTAAAAAATAAAACATTCATTGAAACCTTAGAAGAAACAACGCAGTATGTGTTATTGCGTTGTAAATGATCTGTAACTAGTTGACAAAATATGAATATGTGTATGTAAAATGAATACTTAACATCAAATGATATTTCCTATGTGTTACATATAAACGTTAAAAATCCGCGACGGCAAGCATAAATTATAAAATTAAAGTCATGAAATAAAACTAAACATAATATTTCTATCTATAAAAGGTAAAATACAGCTTAAATGGACATAATAATATTTAAAAGTAAATTGAAATCTTAATTTATTAAGCATGCACATAACTTTTTCATAACTTTTGATTTTTTTTCTTAAACAGAACTTGGCTTTCCTACACCAGAATAGTTTATTATTTTTCTTTTTTACAATGAGCAAAGAAAAGAAGTCACAAGGAGCTAAGTCAGGCCAGCGGGGTGGTTGACTTTAACCCTCGACCTCAGTGCAGAGTGTGTAAAGTCCTTATTCTTAGAAAAGCGTGCGAAGCGCTGTCGTGATTCAGTAAAAAAATACAAGCCCCTGTTTCACTTTCTCTGACTTGCGTAAAAAGGTTTTATAGAATGCCTGTTCAGTTTAATCATACTTAGAAAATGCTTGGCTTAATAGTTGGACTTGAGAAGAAAATTGCTTAGTGTGTTAAATCGTGAATATTTTATACGAGTAAGCGGTGGTGTAGTAATTTTAATTATGTAAACATCGCGTGATAGTCAGTGGATTTTATTTGCAACTGAAACGTAAAATTTCATACCTAGAATGGAAGTACTAAACTTCTTTGTATCAATTTATGTTCTTTTGAAACAAAAACGTATCGACACTTAATTATTATTATTTCTAAGTTCAAATTAAAAATTGGCCATAAATAACAGTAAGATACTTATGTTTCTTACGAGAGAGGTGTAACATATAAGACAATTTATTATACTGTGAAATGTTTGCTTGCAAATACTATTATAATCTCTCCTTTGCATACACTAAGAATAGAATCCTATTACTTTGTGCCCAAGCCTCCGAGGACGCGAAAGCTTTGCCTACAATCGCTTATATTTACCTTCGGTACATTTATGCGCATATTTTGCGATAATCTACACCACCAATCTCAATAATGGATACTACGTGTACAATATTTTCCAATAAAAAAATATTACTACTTAACGAAGTAGGACAAAGGGTGAGCATATATACATACATATATCGATTTTTATCAACATGCGAATATGTAAGAAAAACTAATATTTTTCACTACCAAAATTTTTTTTTTGTTTTTCTAACCAATACGGAAATAACAATTTCATCATGAATAACATTTTAGTATTTATTTCAAATCCATTTGAAGCGTTGGATTGTAAACAATTTGTAGCAAAATTTATCACGATTTATTACCAAGAAATGTCAACGTATTTCTATACGACGACAAGTTATTTCCCTATATTTCTTTATCTATTTTATCTATTATTTTATTTATGTACACTAAATATTTATATAATTCAATTTGTTGCGACTTTTCTTAATAAGTGTTACGAAAACATTACATAAATCATTGTGCAGTAAAAGCTATAGACATATAGGTCGATTGTATACCATCGCTACTCCTTTTGTAACGTAAGACAATTCTTGCAATTTGAAGGAAAAGTGTTTTTCGGCTTCACTATCCATAGACATTATCAAGAGCACCTACTGGACTGGATCAGGAGTATCGGAAATTTAATTTAGTTACAGTTGGTACGTACTTCTATTTGAGCAGAATTGGCAACACACCGTCAGGTAAGCTTGTAGCAAACGATGCTACTGAAATATTATTAAAAACTATACGATTTTAAAGTAATATTAGTAGCGGAATTTATATATTATGTTGTATTACGGGGACTCACGATTAACACTTTTAAATTGCCGATATTTCGAACCAATTGCATTTGTTCGTGGTCACGGCAAAACTACGATGGCAGGGGAAAACTGTCGACAACTGTTGTCAACAGTTGACAAATTATTAAAAAACGCAACGCTTAAGTAGTACTGAATACGTAAATATTGAAATGAATTTAGTTAAAGAAGTTTAAAACTTCATAAGAGTATACCGTGCAAAACGGAAATCTTAAAAGAACGGTATCTACGAAATTATATTCATGGCTTAATTAATAACGAAAGGCTTATCAGACAGCGCCAAGCCTATAAACAACAACCAATTTTAACGAGCCAGCTTTACGTACGCCACAAAATAACCGAGACCATTTGTAAATGGAAATACATTTATGTACTAATTGTAAATTAAGGAAAATACACCTAATATTTGTCTTATTCCTCTTATTTACTTTTGTTTTAAAACATTCTCAATGAAGACAATAATTTGGAACGACCTGCTCTTAAGCAAATGTAAACATAGGTATATTATTAAAATACCATTTTTATTTCTATTAGCATTTACATTCAAATTTTTATTGTAATACATGTATTGAACTCAATTACTATTAGTAAGTTGCTATATATAAATTAAAATATATTTACATATGTTTTACCAATTGTCTACACGCATAAATCAATCAAAGTTACATGTTTTGTTCTATTGCAATATAAAGTATTCAAACAATTACAGGTTTAATACGTTTCTCGTACCTACATCTCATCTAAATCGTAACTACATTAATAAAAATACTACTATCATAACTTATTTACACCTTTTATAGACTTATAAGAACCATGATCGTTAAGTACACTAATAAAAGCTCAATCAGATTAAATTGTAATTTAATTAAATCCTTACTGTTACGGTATTTGTATTACTATGATAATGTCAATTTAATTAATGTTAAGATTATCGCCATTCATACGAGTATCAACGTATGTGGTATACTTGTAGCTCCATGTGTCTCTATATTATTGTTTCAAATAATTATATTTTGCAAACAACTAAATTGAACTCTGGAAAACAAAGTCTCATTTTCTTCAAGGTATTGAAAATGTAGTACAAATAGGCACATGAAACATTTTATCAATGAAATGATCTAATGATTTTCACACATGTATATACATTCGCGTTAATGTAAAGCTGTTTAAATTTTGGATTTTTCTAAATTGACTGCCTTAGCCTCCCCCATTTTACGTCATGTAACTGTAATATAACCTAAAATATACGTCTTTTTTGCCTTATAGCATTTGAGATAACGCTGAATGACCATAAATACAATTAGAGTAGCAAGTCCATGTAGTATACACGATTGCAAAATTTGTAGCTGACATCAATCAATACTTTTTTACCGTAACGCAAGAGTTACTTCATAATGTTAAAATGTGAATTGCATTGGTACTTTCCCGGTCAACTTCTGTAAGTCCAATGAACTTACTTCATGGTAACAAATGTTAAGGGTACAATGTAAAATCAGTAAATCAGTACAGTACAATCATTAACTAACTTAAATGGTTATTAAATATCAAGATCTTCCAAATCTATCTCTCTGTAATCTACGCCAGGAACGGTAAGATGGAAAATATTGTAAAAGCGATGTAAGCACAGTTCGAAAAACCCCGCGCGCGGCGATACCGTCAGTGAGTGGTACTCGAACGATATTTGCCGCGTCTTTGAGGACCCGCTGTTTGCGAGGCAAACACTCGGGCCCGCTCTACTCCACGGGCCCCGCCAATGCTTCTCACACTGTACGCTACTTCTCGGCTCCCTACGCCCCGTCGCCGGCATAATAAAGAAATCCGTAAGATATCCTCTTACAAATAAATCATTCTCGACATATTTCGGTGTTACATGCCTGCGTTAACAATATTCTGTAAAAAGCAAGTAAACCAACATGTCAGTGTAACCTCAAACATGTGTAACATGTAATTTTTATACCTTAAGAGCCTAAATTTATCATGTTGTTTTACTTGTTTGCAAATAACAATTCCTCAAGATATGTAAGTATAAAACTTTTCTAAAACAAGCTCTTAATACATTTTCAGACAGTTTTAGTTTTATTTGCCGATAAAATGTCGTGTAATACCTAAATCCATTCAGATAATAATTTAAATGAAAACTTCTGTTACAACTATTTATTTTTCTTTGATAAATATTTTTTCAGCTAGATTGAAATCAAGCAATTGAAATATTCTTTAATTTGACCCACTCTCAGTACATGTAAACCTTACTAAAAGTTAGTTAAAAAGATAATGAAATTTTCTGTGTACTCTACGGTGTTACGAATACGCTACGCTACGCCCCGCTACGCAAAGCTACGCCGCGCTACGAGCAGGTCCGCCCACAATCCCGCCACACTGCACATCACCTGTTAACTCTGACTAATGAACCCGATATTAGTTACGATTTACAACCGGTTTAGGGTCAATTTATCTTTTGATACCGTCCTAAGCCAGAACTTGGATTAACTCGATTATAGTCAATCTAGTAACTATATTAGACTTATGTGTTCTAGTCGAATGGATTACTTTTAAAGTGTAATATGTTTCCAAGCTTTCTCGTATAAAGAAATATTTTAACTACTGTTTTCGATGTAGGTGTTACAAATATGTTTTTAACTTATCTTACTCCTCTTTTGCAGGAAAAATCCTTTACAGCAGAATCTATTCGAAAGTAATATCTAGTAGATTCTTTTTTATTCTATACAAGGTAAGCGTAGTTATGTATAGTAACTTAACCTCTGTAGTTGAATACTTTTAAATATTTCAATTAAGATGATGATTGAATTAAGAGCATTTGAATTAAAATTGTAAATAACATATACATAAAGCAACTATGTTTACAAATTTTAATTGGTTAACAACGAAGAGGCTAGAGAAAGCTTGAGGGGGTTATTTGAATGTAAATTTCTATTATCTAGCCAAACAAAACAATAACAATATTCTATGTTAGATATTATTTACTTGAGTACATTTTTGATTGTACTCTTCAAATTGATATTTATTAATCAAGTTTAATAAATCAATAATGTAATTGTTATTTCTTATTATAATGTGTATACATACAACAATTCTATTTGTTTTGAATATATTTTGAATATCCAAATTCGCATGTAGCCATCGACACGTTTTTTTCTAAAACAATTTCGTAAAATAAATATTACCATTTACAGTTATACGTACTCTTCTCAGTTATCCAAAGTGTAAACTTCCCCAAAGAGACAATGTTATGTTGTTAAAATTAAACAATTCCAAATAATAAGCACTCAGGCAGCCAAGAAATGTTTACGTTCCAGCAATGTTTGTAAGCAATATGTGGAAAAATGCAAACGAGCCCGCCACAAAGAGGACGCGGCATGCCGCCCGGCCTGACTAATGTGGCCATTTTAAGTACAGCGATTTGTGAAACTAGGACATGTAGGACACTTACTGACTTAATAGAAGGTATAATCTCCCAAAAACATTTCATATTCGTTTTTACTGTTCCTCATCATGTCATTGTGTAATGGTGGGAATGTTTGTTACTTTTGCATATCTACTTAATATTTCTCAAATATTTTTAAAAAATATTATATAATACATATATAGATATGCGTACTTACATCTACCTGATGTAAGTACACCTACAAAGATAAGTTATGTACTGTACTTTAACATGGGGTAGAGCTATAGGTCAAGTAAGTAGAAGGGATTCAACACTAGGTCGACGAACTTAAACAGTTCGGAACGTATTCGGAAGGACAAACTAAAGGCAAAATGTCATATGCGCTTCCACAGTACGGAGATAAGCAGTCGGTCCCTGTTATTATCGAAAAATAGCAACGATGTTGAAAGCCATATCTTACATGGTAGAGTATTAGCAGCACTGTGTACCAAACTGTCACCAGATGTAAAATAGGACTTATACCAATCTATGGAACTTTTAATAGGCACCTATAAAAGAAGTACAAAAAAGTACATGCAATCCTGCAAGCATGCATTTGATGTGCACCCTATACGTTACTCGTGCTTATACTGCAGAGTACGTCGCGACACGCTCGCGTAAATATTTCCGCGAGCAACATCTTCATCGTTATTCTTCTCCACTTGTTTTTATATGATTTAAGCATACTCCAAATCAAGCATTATAATGAAATAAAACTCTTGTTTTCTGCTGTATAAACAAAAATTTAAAACATCGATGATACTTCACATAAATATTTATTATATTTTGCACAACATGCATAGAAATTGGTAAGTGAATAGCTCTACTCAACTCATTCTTAGCTCGTGTTAAACAAAATTTAACAAATTTAGTTCATATCTTCAACAACAACATAGCTCTTAAGAACCGCCTTTGTTCAGATAATGTGTTACATACGTAGGTATGCGATGTTAACTCATAGTCGTAGGCTACAGTGCAAATAATTCCGCAACGAACATCTCCTTGTTTGCTTGTTGATTTCAAGCACACTTTAAGAGCCATACAGAGATGGAATCCTTAACGTAACATATGACTTTAAAAGCCTTAAACAATATTTATTTAGCTTAGGCTTTTACCAAATAATATAGTTGAATAGAATTGTCTGAAACACATTCTGTAAGCTTTATGAACTTCCGTCTGTCCTATCTGATTGTAACCAAATGCAACACAATACACTAAGAACAAGAAGCGCTCTCTTAAATGTGCTGATGCCAATTTTATCTTACAATTGAGACAGTAGAAATTATTTTATTATTAATCAATTCTTGCGCCTTGTGGATTAGTTTTGGCCCCGGCTCACTGCATTTAAGGCGAACATGATCGACTTCATTCATAAACAATTAGTCCCAGATGTTGCATGAGATGTAACATTTGTCATCAGATGAACTGCACGCTTGTTTGCTCCTTCCGTTTCAAACAATAAAAACATTCAGTTGGCATATGTAATATGTATATTTGTAAATAATACAATTATGTAACCGTCTAACGGATGCGAGACAGCTACTACATACATATAATAACAGCATAAATACTGACTTTAACAATGTATTTGTTAACTGTTTAATAATTTTAGTCAATCAATTAAGACGTATCGTAATTCAATTCCAACGAATTGTTAAAGTTATTGTCGAATAATATCTTTCCTTTGAACTAATTTCCCCTAAGTTATATCTGTTCGAACCGAAAGTTATACATCTTTAATCCGACGGCTTTTCTCTTGAATAACAATGAAACAAATTAAATGCAATAAACTCCATTAAAAGTTAATATTCTAATTGAAGTATAAGTTGGCTCCAATCAGCTTTCAAAATATCCTAACCGCACGTATCATTGACAATCACAATTCATCAGATATGGATGGAATCCTTTTACATATGTAACTTGGCTATATAACAATGGTGTAGGGACTTGAGTTTTCTAATTTTATAATAATAGGTATTAATAAATTAATTTTACAGATCAAAATAAATAAAGGTGGGAGAACTGTTGTTCGGCCGGGGAGGTATCACCGTCGCCCTCATAATCCGCCGTAAAGTATTACTTGTGTTTCGGTAGGAGAGGTGCGGTTGCCGGCTACACTTTGAAGCGAGGCGAACATCTTAGTCCTCAAGAGTAGCAACGCATCTACGTT
>DWON01001623.1:0-23634 GCA_018251015.1 Phocides pigmalion okeechobee
GTAGGAACGCATCCGCGTCCATCCTTAAATAGAACTTCTGTTCTATTTGAGATTGGACGTGGTTATCCATGGGCTGCCGTGACCACTTAACATCAGGTGGGCTGCATGTCCGTTTCTTATTCTTTCATAATAATAAAAAAATACTAACCAATTATACAGAGAATTAAGTGTAAAACATGAAACAAAAAATAACATGTTACAATATCTTAAAGCGTAGCTCCTTAAATAATTAGTGTAAAATGTGTATTCATATATGAAAAACGAAAAACGGAAAACAAGAAAATATATAAAATTCTGAACCTTCGGAATAAATAATCTACGATTTATATTGGCGTAATTATTTACAATCAACTTGTTTTCAACTCAATTACCGTCATTCGTGTTCATTTTACCTGTTTTGAAGTATAAGAGACAGTAAATAAATAAAATAATGAAAGTCAACGTCGCCATCAAATGCCAATTATTTTTTATGAAATAATTTCGAGGAGTAATATTGAACAATTATATTTCAAAGTCAATGTTTTTATAATTATTATTTACTACATAAAAATATAGTTAATTATGGTAATGTATTTATTTAGAAATCGTTAATGTTGGTATTGGTTCAATAAGTTTTTAGGTTTTCCTATTATTATTATCTAGCCAAGTTACAAACGTTCAAATTCTATAATGGTAACGCTTAGGCTTGTCAAAAGTGTCACTTGATTGCATTTGAATGGTAATTGCCGTTTGATAGGTTCGCAGATCGATCGAATAGAAAATTGCAAGCACTAATCACCGATCGGATGTTTGATTTTCCGTTGATTGTTTGATTCAGGTCGTCCGACTACACTTCTAAGCGATGTAATCATTTTAGTCCTCATTGGTAACAACGCATCTGTGCACGACGTCAGGCAGAAGTTTCGTCTTGTATATGGTGAGACAAAGATAACCATGGGCTACGGAGACCATTTAACGTTATATGATTTGCGTGCTCGCTTGCTACTAATCGAATATACACAAAAAACGTATACAAACAGCCTTACGCCAAAGGTACGAGATTTTATAACTGAAGAGCGATTTGCTAGACCATTGCTCACCTTATTTCCTTATATCATACAGTTTTCAAGGTGGGAAAATTATAATTTGACAATATATATTTGATAATATTTGATATATTTTTACTTGTGTTTCGGTTAGAGAGGTGCGGTTAAACACTTTGAAGCGAGGCGAACACCTTAGTCCTTAGGAGTAGCAATGTATCTACGTTCGAGTTCAGATATAAATTTGTCGTGTTTGTGATTGTACGTGTACGTGGATGTCTATGGGCTCCGACTATTTATAAGTGGTTTGCCTGCTAGGTACTACTTTTCTCACATAAAAAAGTGGATGAACCATTTCCTGTTTCCACTACTTAGGCTTACGATGAGAAAGCAACACATGTGTCGATTTCGTTGTAAACCCGTTAACGAATTGCCTTGTTACAAACACGTCCGTCCACAGCCCTTATTAGATACCACGAGTAATAAATGAGCTAAATTTAAGAAGGGTTCTGAAAAAACTTTTTGTACAAAAAGCTTTTCCAACTCCACGCCTATTATGTCGCGGAGGGCACAAAAAGAGTTTGAAAATAAATAGATGTAGAAAGTGTATTTTTTTATGTTCGCAGAGTAACAAACGAGCATGCAAACCACCTGATTGTAAGTAGTCGCAGCCCATAGACATCCATGTGCAATCGAAACATGACCGAAATCCTGTCTGAGCTCAAATATAAATGCTTTGCTACTCCTGAGAACTATGATGGTCACCTCGCTTGAAGGTGTACCCGGCAACCGCACCTCTCCGACCGAAAAACAAGTAATGCTTTACTGTCGAACTATAATTCCCCCACCTTTAGTTAGTATATGTATTATAATAAATTTTATCATGATTGGATTGCCTGTATCCCTTTAAATATCCTACTGTTGGGCTATGGGAAAAGTCTGGAGTATACTTCACCATAATGCACAACGCGTATTGATGGTCATAGGTATTGTTAACCTGTCGGATAATTGCAGCCTATACCACTTTTGACATATTTTAACGTCTGTCATGTCGATAACAGTGACAGAGTGCTTAAAATACCCGAAACACATAAAATATCTGTACAAACAGTCACCCATCAAACTGTTCACCATGTTCAACGTTGCTTATCGTTGTTCATCGTTCATGATCAACACTGGCGGAGCGGAGTTAATGTGGTAAAATAACGTATCTAGTCCCGCAGGTAATAAATCTGATAAAAATAAACTAATTGAATGGACACTTAAAAGTATATGTAGTAAAATGAATTGCAAAAAGATAAAAGTGTTTACTAACGTTATTTTCACGGTTCACGGATAAAATCGTGCACTCTCTGGTGGTGATATTATATTCAATCCATTGACTTGCAAAACGGGCTTGTCCTAACTTTGCGAAGCGGCAAAATTCAGAAAGCGTTGTCTCCTTTTGTCATGTTTTAATTTGAACTTTACAAGGTTCAAATATTTTGTTTACTGAACTTTTAATTAATAAAAATGAGTGCGCGTAGTCATTGCGATTGCTTGATTGAAACCTTTTTGAACTTATGACAGATATTACAATTCAACTTCAAAGTAACGGATCAAAGGACGCTTAGTAGACACCAGTTTGATCACAATATATCCAATACCACCACAATAACCATGTAATGAAGTTTGTTGAACTATCCATTAAAATCAAACTGAAACTGTTGACTTTCATTACAACGAAAATAGTTTTCTTTTTTGCGCTAATTAAAAATTCGGGCCGTGGTATCTGTCTATATAAACATGGAAAGAAAGTATTATCAAAGCGAAAGGAGCGAAAGGACTAAATCGTTTGAACTGCTTTTGTGGAGTCAGTAAACACCAATCTCTAAATATTATAAAACAAGGTTGAGGAAGGAAGGTTTTGGTGCATAATAAGTTAAGTTTTTTTGTAAATTGGGCGTGAAATCAAATAGTTAAATTCAATATAGTAATTCATTCAGTCTTATTTCGAAATAGACGTTCCGAATTGTTAGTTTTTGCAACTAGGTAAAGACTAGGTGCATGTATGAAAGAAAAATAATATAAGTAAACATGTATAAACTCTATTACCCGAGCGAAGCAGGGCCGGATCGCTAGTAGAGTATAAAGATACAATATTGATAAATCTGTTCAGAAGAAACATGGCCATCATAAGTTAGCCGACAATAATGAACCATTGAAATTGATTGTTAATGAAATAACTTAATATTAAACAAAATTATAAATATTGAGTAAAATAAATAAAAAAACAAACGTAGCACGAAGAAACAACTATGTATAAAATATAGTGCGCGTGTTACTCATAATCGAAGGAGTAGAGAGCGATAAAACAGAGTGAGTATGACGGCATAAGGGATCATGCCGTTTGCTATCAGGGCATATGAGTCAGTCTCACCTAAATGACGGGTCACAATATGTGTGAAAACTTGAGTGAATGGAAGAAGTATTTTCGAACTAAAAACTAGTAAAAATGTTTTAATTCTTATGCAACGCAGTATAGGTCCACCTTTGCAGCAATATCAAAATTCCAACGTTTTATTTTCGGTCGCGTGCAACTCGAGTGTCACCTACAACGAGAAAGGTACGTAGATTAAATATTTAGCCAGCATTCTTTCTTCGCTCCTAGTACACACTGTTAGCTACATAAATATAGAGAATACAACAGTCTGGTAAAATACTAGTATCAATATCGGTTTCATTTTGTAAAATTTGTGACTACCTGATTTTTTTGTAAAACTGATTGAAAAAATGTAGTTACTCGCTTCGTTATTACAAATTCAAATTATATTGTTGTATCCACACATTAATTACTTATCAAATTACATTTCAATTCGGTGTTGGGAAATTGAAATTCAAAACTCACCTTTTTGCGACCCCGTAGTCGGGTTATAAAAATAATGTATGAACCAATTTTGAACAAACGTCATTTGAATTTGACTTCAGACCATCATTTTTCAGTAATCTTAGCTCTGCACCCTTGAAACCCTTTACGTCTCCTCAATTTTGTGATTCAGCGATAATTTTTCGACGTTTGACTTTCCATATATTATATTACATAAGTACTTATGTAACACTTAAACTTTTGTAAACTCTTCTCAAGTAAGTTAAAACAAATACGATTTTAATATACCGTGAAAAGAAACCTTTTTGGTATTAAATTAAAGTACCAAAGTTGTAGTTTTTGATAATAAGCGATAGATACCGCGCGTAGACATCTTTATTTCATATAGAACAGAAGTCCCACCCAAAGTCGATCATACGTTGCTGCCGTGAAGTCTAAGATAGATGTCAGCTATAAGTAAGCTGGCTGTCAGACTTTTGTAATAAAAGGTAAGAAATAGGCATGGATGTTAATTTCTTTCTGGTCGAAGTTCTACCACCTTAGATCTTTGGACTTTTAGTAGAATTCGCACTTTGTTGATTATGTCTTATTTACTCGTCACACTGGTATGGAATACAATCGTTTCTCAAAACTACTGATGTAATGTTAATGTGCACGCAATATTATAGACGTGACAATAAGTTCCCCAAGTTACGGAAATTTATCCCGTCGTATGAGTTCCGGACTGTTGGTCCCAATGCGCCAGAACTTTCTAGGGTAATAGGAATATGGGTTAAGGAGGGTAACATTTATACCAAAGTTATTCCGAAAATGTGGCAACTTTATGAATACCGTTTAGAATTTGTGAATATGTTTCACATTTTAAAGGTGGATATTGAAGAAGCGGACGAGTCTGTCCGGCGTCCGATGGTGTACTTTGAATAGAAATTTTGAAAGAGGCAAGATTTGTACATTTTACATTGAACATGCACCATCCGAAGTAGAAATGTCGAAAATATGCACAGATGTAGATGGTACTTCTATCTTCAACCAACAAATTTTAACCTGTTTAAAAACTAGTTTAGACAAATGTACTACTAAAATGTTCATTTGCATCAGACTGTACCCTAACAAGATATTTACTGGTTATAAAATACATAAGTTCGCTAATACTAGTACAACCGATTTATTTTTATGTTTTGGTGGAAGGGTTTGATAGGGCAGATTTCTTTTTGATCTCAGTAATCAAGAATAGAAACATATGTGTAATCGAATTCAGGTAGAACTATCGGTATATATAGAGTTAGTTACGGAATTAAACAGCAATTACAACTTCACATAAGACGGGCTACACATTCGTTTGCCTATACATAAACACTGACGAAAAAGTACCAACTTATCGTACCAACTTATCGAGGTACAACATACATAGTGTTTTTTTTAATATTTAAAATCATTATGTTTCAGTTATTTGCTCGATGGCGCTCGCTAAACTTTTTATTTGCGGTATCCACGCGAATTTTGCTTTCAGTGGCGACAGAAATGATAGATGAGAAATGCAATCAGATATCTTCGAAGCCGTTGAAACAGTATTGATGC
This sequence comes from Phocides pigmalion okeechobee, assembly GCA_018251015.1. NCBI lineage: Eukaryota > Metazoa > Arthropoda > Insecta > Lepidoptera > Hesperiidae > Phocides > Phocides pigmalion. Next base: position 5,467 of record DWON01001623.1, read on the forward strand.
TGTGAAGAATTACGACGTTGACATAAAAATCCTATAAGACGAATTCATATCCAGGCGTTTATGTTAAACAAACAGAATCTTTCATTACTTATACGAAAATCCTCAAGAGTTCCTTCTGAGACCGTTGAACTCTCTAATTCATTTATTTTAAAGTTGATTTAAATTCATCGAACATAGCTCTAAGCTTTGTTTGTGTAGTAGACAATTCGATTTGGGTTCCGTATACTTTGATCTTTAATGCATAAGGGGGAAGTTCAAACGTGGTGCACCTTTTTGGGGCTCGAACACGATGCCACTTCTGTGTCTGACAAAAATAATGTGAAACGTTATTTCTCATTTCTCAAGGGCGACATTTAAGTTCTCAAGGGCGACATCATGTCTGTGACGCATGGTGTTTGTTATTCTTTCGTTCCATAAATGAAAAGTGTTTTTCTAATCATTAAGTCAATAAATCAAATATGTTGGAATCGTGCCTCAGTTGATTATGGGTTTCTGTCAACTAAGTGGGAACGAAATACACCATTCTGTTTCACCCTTCTACATGAACCCTACGAATTGCTAAACAAGATTAATACAAATTGGTTTTCGATATGACTTCTACTTTCTACTACTACTACTAGAAATAACCTACTTTATGAAACTGTATGCTTTGTCAATAAATATATTTTTTAGTCCAATTTTCTTATATATGTTTTTTGTTTATGACTTACTGATCCCAAAAAAATTATCAATTTGTAAGTATTGGTCTGTCTGTCTGTATGTTTTTTTTCTCAGGGAATTTGGTTTTATTCTTAATAATTGTAAGTCAAAACACGTGATTGCATAAATCATCGGGTGTGAACGATTTGTATACATTATAATTGCTATAAAATATGTATTAATGTATATTATTATGAACATTTCAACATGCCCAGCGAAGCGGTCGTGTAACATCTAGTTTGTTATAATGTTAGATAGTCAGACTATTTTTCATTTTTCTAGAACACCCACGTGCTTTATCTCGGTCTTTTTATTACGGACTTAGCAATTTATGGACTCGCCACGGGTTGGAACATTATACTCAAAATAATTCACAATGGTTCTAGCACATATTGCTGAACCTGTGGCAAAATAAGCAGTATCGCAACTGTTGTTGTGGGTCTGGGTGCTTCTGTTTATTATTAAGTAAGTATTTACTAGGTTGTAGGAAAATACTACAGCCGCTTTTATCCACCGTGAAGAATTTTTCAGTTTTTTTTTATGAACCAAGCACTAAAAAAGAGGATATTCTCAATGGCATAACTTTATTTTGTGACTCGGAAAATTATTTTTTGTTTCGAACAGTACTTTTCGTTTGCTCTCATTTAAATTTGAAGAGAATACCATCTTAAAAGTCGCACAGATTAGGGGATTAAATTGTATATTGAAATTAAGTTTAAATTAGGATTGAGTGTAATATATACAGAGTTTCTTTTGTTAAAATGATGTTATGGTTTAAGATGTGGTTGGTGGGTACACTTATAAGCGATGCGGCCCTCTTAGTGCATAGGAGTACTAGTATACTTACGATCTACGATAGGATTTCCGTTTGTTTATGGTTAAATATGGCGAAGGATTAGGGAACTTGTAAACTGGTTTTATCACAAACTAAGTATTTTATTTATATTTTATATAAATGTAAAGTTTGTAATATGTCAATATGTTCATTTCTGTAAATAATATTACATAACTAAAACAGCGCTTAAAGCTGTAGACAAGGATATCAGCAATTTCGAACACCTGGGCCGTTCCATTACTATCTCAGTCGTAAGGAGTGCACTAATGAGTGTGTAACGAACCTAAAATTACACCTACCGTGTGTTTCAATTAGTTGTTGCAGTATATAATTAATGTCTTACTTACGTTTAGTGCCACAAGCGATGAATCTAGAATATGTAAGACTATACGTTACTTATAAATTTTAATTTTTATCTCTGGGTATTTTTATGGTCCTAATAATAATACTGAAGTAGAAATATCTAATCCGTTATTTTTTTTTTAAATATCACATTTTTATAAAATTACTATTATAGATATTAAAATACCTACATATAATGTTCAATTTATTTGAACAAGTATTTTTAATATATTTCATGATGCTGGATCCTATATTTGCGGATAATGGCTGTTTAGTACATTGGTTAAAAGATAGAAACTCGCATTTAGATCATTTTATTTTATATCACAGACAAAAAAGGACCAAACATATATCAATAAGGTATCTTAACATGAAAAGGTTGCTTGTAACATGTAAGTACGATATGTGATAGAACATTAATAAGAATAAGAAAAGATAACGTGTGAGTTGTAAATTGACAGAACGTACCAGTGTTACAATAACTTCTAACGTGAAGCGATATAAAACGACCATCTTGGTCTTCAGGTGTAGCATCTCAATTTTCTTACACCCCCCTTAATCCAAATAGGTAGGCCTAATTGGATATTAGTTCTAAGGTAGGGTAACGTAGTGTGAATGTATCAATGGGCTGCAACGATAAAATACTAAGAAAGTCCTAATAATGCCATCCATCCATCCGCCTTTACGCGTCCACTGCTGAACATAGACCTCTCCTAAATGACGCCACTGAGAGCGGTTTTGTGCCCTCTGCATCCAGTGTACATATCGTGCGTACCTTTTTGTTAAAATATTGTTTGTTGTTTATTTCATAAATTATGAGGGATCTCCAAAACAAAAACGAGTGGCGATAAAAACTAAGCATTCAATTGAAGCTTGCGAAGGGCGGCGGCTTAGCGCGGAGCCGGTGATACTCTGAGCACCCTAATCCCGCAATACAACGACATATACAACGACAAATCTACTCTTCGCAATTTTATTACAAAATAGAATGAAAGAAAGAAAATAGGTAATAGGATAATAGGATTTTAGGATGATGTTGCGCCTTTCCCACATTTGCAGTGCGTCAGAAATGTTTGCACGAACATAAACTAGCGATTTCTTTATTGTCAAAAGGAAAGAAGCGCGTTTATAACCAATGTTCACGTGACAGAATTAATATTTTTGAGAATTTGCCACTAACAATGTCACGCAAAATACACCAAGTAGATCATAAATAACTTGCCATATATTAATATTAATTTAATGAAAATAAATAATGATAACATTTATTATAATATCGTGTAAATTTCAAAATAATGTTATCTTTTAGCTACGTCACAAATAATTAGGATGGTGTTTTGTCACGAAGTTTCGTCACTTTTTAGTTACAATTCTTAAACCCAGATATATCTATTTCAAGTAGGTATTGGGGAGTAGTATATTTTTTCTTCATAATCATATTTTTTCTTTGTCATAGCAATTCTCCTTTCACATCAATCATATCAATTCTCCTTTTATATCAATATTCCTTTAAGTCACATCCCTGGTGGTAACAACATGATCCTGAAAAGTCATACCCAGGATGTGCATGCATCTGTACGGAGACATTTTGTGCGGACGATGACTGTGTTTAGCAGTACCATTTACTAATGGGTCAGTATTGCCAGCTGCACAGGATGTCCCGCAAGCATCATATTTATATACGCAATGACGATTTTAAGTTAAATTGTTTCATATATCATTTTTTCCGTCGGCTTTTTTCTCCCAGTCTACCTTAGCCAACAGGACGCTAAAAGCCGATGTACTTATTTTACACTGTACCCTTGTCGGTCATTAAGTGTATGTAAATACCTTACAATGAAATAAGATATTTGAATTTGATTGTACCGAAAGAAAAATTGTAGACGCCCAAAGCTAGTCAACATTTGACAAAAACTTTTCATAGTATTCGTATAGGGTATAAACTAGATTAGTTTTTTTTTGTAAATTGAGTAGTTACATATTCATTTCAGAAGTTAGTAATTTTTGATGATAACGTAATATGATAAAAGGTTAAGCTGTTTTATCAAACTTGCAAACGCTGGACGGCTGTTAGCAAATAGCTTTCCAGCAATAAAGCTCACGGAGCAGACATTTACACTGGTTTTTATTGAAGTTTTTCGCACGGTACATTTAATCGACGCGACATTTCTCTGTGTAGCAACATTGTTACCAACCTAAGCATTTCCTAACATTCGGATAAACGAGTAGTTTTGAAGGTGCTACAATTTACATTTTTTGAATGTGGCGGCACCTTTTTTTGATCTTATAATAGCAGTTTTAAGTGCTACTGCTTTCTAAGTTGACAGGTGTTATAAGGAAAATCAATTACTTAGGTATTCTACCTTAATCCTAAGAGATAGTAACGCATCTTTAGTCAGTCTAGATGGGACTTCAATCCTGGTTCATATTGATCACAGAACCCTAAATGAGATTCATTCAAAGATGTTGGTTCAATTTGTTCAATTTGTCAATAAAAGTTGGTTTCTCTATATATTTATAGGTAGGTAGGTAGGTAGGTTTTTGGACAAAGATTTGGTAGTACAATAAATAAAAGTATAATGTGTGAAATTTAACAAAATGGTCCTTTATATTTGTCTTACTTTTTTGCTAATCTATAAGGGAGACAAAACATGTTGTGAAATGGAATTTATCGTCAACTTGTAACTACGCTTACTCCATGGTCACTTCATGATGTATTTTGAAGTCATAATATCACATGCATGTTAACAAAATGTAAATGAAGCGGTTGATATGTACTGTTCGATTACAAGTATGCAAACTGGCACTAAGGGGCACAGATGTCCATGGGATATAGAGTCCAAATACGTGAACTGAATTTGCATTTGGTGCATCTATTAGAGACTAAAAGGACATGCGACATGGTTATGATAAGGTTACTAGCCCACTGTGTTCTGATCTGAAAGTGTCCATTGTAATCCTCTGCGGTAACATCGCAGCTGTGCCCGCCCTTTCAGTAAGTTTTGATCCTCTAATCCTATTGGTAATTTGATCCTTATCAGTGACAAATTAAGATCAATGTAGATTGCGCACTGAAATATTTATTTTATTCCTATCAAACTTTGTTAAGTTTCATATTTATTCTTTGTTAAGGTAAATCTCATATTGAAATAAATTTCTTTACAAAATTTGTATGTTTTGAATAGAATAAAACCTAAAATATTATCTAACACGTTGGGAATAAGCTAAAATATTCAGAAATTCAGAAATTTCAATGGTAAAAAGGTAACTGAGTACAATTCATAAAACGACAAATTCAAGCAACGAATAAAGTTCGATTGTAGTAAGCGAATGTACGCGCACTGAATATTTCAACTTTTTTCAAAGGTTAGGCAGGGCTGGCAACATTCTTTTATTCGATAAAGGTGTTTCCTATTACGGAAACTTTGTATTCATTGAACGGCTGGCCCGATGAACCGTAGAGGCCCGGAAAATCATGTTTGCATTGTGTATTCGGTCCTACGGTAAATAGTTTCTTATAAAATTGTTGTTACATAAGATAATATTATGCGGTCAATTTGCAATAGTTTAGAAGTTAGAAATAGTTTATTTTAAAATCTTTTGTCATAAAACTCAAACTAAAACTCTAAAATGATCATTAAAGAGCGATCCATCTCTCAACGTGTAACATATCAACAAGACCTTAAACACCTCTTTCAATTATATATACAATACCGATATACAAATTATTATTAGAATTATACTATGAAAAAAGTTTTTGAACAGGTTCATTTTATTTAAATTAATTACATAACTTTTTTTATTATTCAAAAAAAGATTGTTTTGTTGTTCGTCCATTTCTTACCTAGATTGTAGTTACACGAACATCTATGTGTGTAAATATATTTCTTTAGTATTGTTTTTTAAATAAAGTAATAGTCTCAGTAGACTCAGTTTCTCTTAGAAATAAAACTTTAATAATAAAATTGTAGATTTACGCTCCGCGATAGTAAATTCCAGTTGTCCCTAAATGTATTAAATCGTCTCCACTATAAATTTTATACTGCACTATAAAGAAGAAATCTGTAAATCCTTTTCAAAACCAAATAATATCTTTGCCAAAACCATATTGCGTCTGGTTCAATAAAGCTGATAATACTTTAGAATTTCATGAAAGCTGAAAAGCAGCTGAAATTCATAGGTACGCGTAGTTGCAATATTTTCCAATTTCCTTCATCAAATTTCAGAATATTTTTATATTATAGTTGTAAGGTAGATCTAGGCGTATGTAGCAGGGAAATACCATATTTTATTGTAGGACAACTTTAGCTTTACAAAATCCAAGTAAGCTCACTCCTCCGAGTATCGGCTTCACAATCCAAGTCCAAACCATTTGCCTTCATCGAAGAAGCGCAGTTTAAATGGTCAATAACCCACGAATCTCTGAAAGTTTAAAATACTTGGTCTTATGAAGCGTAGTACCCTCTTCGTGATTTACAGAGTGCACAATGATAATGCTCTGTTAACTGTTCAACCTGATATTATCTTTTGTCCATCGTAACACACACCGCAAGATGAAGTTCCGCATCAATTGAATTCACATCAGTCTTCCATGGATTAGTACTTTTTTAGGATTTTACTGTGTAAGTCATAAGTTTCACATACTAGTGTTTTGCAGAAATAAAAACAAAATTTTGCCTAAAACTCAAGTATCTCTTTATTTAATGTTGAAGATAGAAACATCGGGGAAAAAACTTTGTACTTTATAATCTTCTAGAAGATCTCAATGGCATGTAGTGTATTAAGTCGCACTTCGTTAGCATCATGGACTACGAGATAACTTTTCCCATTCTTAGGCGAGACCTGTGTTCAGTAATGGGTAGACGTAGTAACGGGTAGACAATGATGACCTAGAAACTATGCTAGGTATGTGTAATATTAGTGTACGCTGTTTATATAAACTGTTTATAAAGATAACCAAATAAAAATTTCTTTTATTTTTTCCCTTTACGGTTTCATAGGCATTTCCTAACCTTGTTGTGATTCTATGTTACGTATATACGTGTGATCCACTCCCCCTGAGGCTGTTCGCTTATTTGCTATCGCGACCGTGATCACAATGTTTGAGCTCGAGTTACGGTACTCCGATGAACGTTTTAATTGAGTTGTCCTATTTCATTTCTTCTGTTTATCTAAATGGCCATTTGATTTGGCAAAAAAATATTAATTAAAATCATATAATTCTGAATATACTTTAAAAATGATATACTGTTTTAAAACCAGCCAGGAATAGTAAAAAATACATACCTAATAGGATTAAATCCAAGCAATTCATTTCATTTTCACTGCCGATTTTATATCTCTTCAAAGTTACAAGGACTAATAAGGTCTCTTGCGTGTTGTTCAATTTCTAAAACAGTTGAAAACCCAATAGTTTCTCATATATGTAGGTATCGTGGAATAAAGTGTAGCAAACGAGTGCAGCTTTAGGATGTTAAATGGTATTTGCTGCCCATTAATAAAAACGTTATAAGGACTGCTTAATTGAAACTACATACATGGCTAAGAATTCAACATAAAGTTCTCTCACAAGGGTGACACGTTTTCAGCAGTGGGATAGTAATAGTTTTGAGGATTAATCATGAGTGTAACGGTGGTACATCGGTTGACCTACAATTTAGTATTTATAGTATAAATCACATACATTATGTATGAAGTGTACTTGGACATGAAATAGTTTATTTGCGGAATTAAGTTACTTTAATATAACGATGAATATTTTAAAACTAACCTCATTCACGCGGTAATTCGATCGCGGTAGCGATCGTAATTCTCTACGCGAGAAAGGAACCAGCTCTTTTGTCACCAGCAACGTCGATTAAACGCAGGACAAATAAGACAACCGGTAAAAAAATGTATAGTCGTTGGATCTCAGCTGTGATTACAGCCGTGCTACCCGCTCGTCCCCATGTCCCGAGGGTGACAACTTTCCTATTTGCGCTAGTCACAGCTCAGTAATACGATTACACGTTGTTTGGACGAGAGTTGGAATCGTATCCAGGTCAGTTTTATTGACCATTGTACAACACCTCTCTGGAGATATCAGAATTAACAATAACCTTGTTATTCTTCAGTTTGGTTCAATCCGCAATTTACTTTGTTTTTTTTTCGGGATTTTGCGATTCGGTGGAAAGGTGTGGTTGCGACAGTTTTAGTTCTCAAAAGAACTGTGATTGACTAAAGACCAACTTTTATGTATGGAACTGGTAACAGATATTGGCAGATATAGTGACCACTTCTTTATCAGGTGGTATGAGAGCTCGTTAGTTATTAATGTGATTGTCTCCGTGAGAACTAGACATGGTTAGTCGCATATCATTACATCATTTATTGTAAAACAGGTAAATATTTCCTGTAGAATACTACAATTAACTAATAGACTTTATTTGTTCACTCTAAGTATATATATCAGACATACAAGTTTATGAAAAACAATGAAAAACCTAAGAGTATTTATAAATTACGTAAAAAAATATCTAGAAAAGTTGTAATAATCATGTGTTAAAATCTGACCTTGATAAAATATTTTATCCAAACCAAGGTACTATTTGAAAAGCCTATAATACTCTACATTAAATTAATTCACCATTTAAACACCCCAATTTAATTCCCCAAGGCAATTTTCATGTAACACAAGTCAACACAACGGATACGTAAATTGAAGAGGATTTTGTGAGGGAATTCGCAAATTTTTTAAAAGGATCGCTCTTAGAATTAGCTAATTTATTACCCTGACAATCTGCTTAGCCAGTGCTCTTTCGTGGCGCCGTGCCAAAGGTATTTATTTTAGGGTTAAGGCACTACATCAGCCACTACCAGAACAGAGCTAGATATAAGCATTATTAATTCACAAATAAAATTTCTTTCAGAGCACACTCTTTGCAGAATACATTTTTATTAATTTACTATTGCTGTGCGAGGTTTATTTTTTGACATTCAATCACCTTAGTTGGCCATTTGCGGGTGGCGGACTATGGGTAGTCTATCGTCCGATCATTATCAGGCTTTAGAAAGTAGCGCGCAATGTCCCACGCGCAGCTCTTATAGAGGTAACATCTTCGGTAAGGTCTGTCAGGGCGCAATGGCAGGCCAATCTTGTCGCGGTCACGGTAGCTATCCAAGTAGGTTTCCGTGGCTTCTAGAAAGCGAGATTTAAGCAGGGACAGGGAAAAGGCGTTTTGTCCTAATTGTTAAATTTATCTTCAATAAATACATCGTTTATCTGCAATTTTGCAATTTCTATTTTAAATCTTTTCCTTTTTTACAAAGAAAAATCAAACTATCACTATTTGATAAATCTTTAAAAGTCCTAGTAAAACAGAATTTTTCATTTCCCGGCCTATCCCGTGCAATTAGCCACTCAAATGTTCTTTTAAACGTGTAGCTTCGCCTTTATTAGAGATAATTAATTTCAAGTTGATATTCAAGTTTATACTCGCAAGTGTTGAAAAAGAGATTGAGTGTATTTTTCATTGGCACTGACACCGCTACAAATGAATCTTTCCCTTGGCATTCCATACCATTGCGCTTAGAATTCAAATCTAAGAAAAGATCTATCTTCGAATATTTGTTTCATAAAGTTTAGTTTCTATATTATTCAGTTTCTGCCAGTGTTGACTATATATTATAAACTTTGCCATATATGAAGAAACGAAACATTTAACCAGCAACGGAAAATAAAAGTGTTATAAGGTTGAAGTTCGTAGTTCGTAGCAATGAAACTGGTGGGTCGATTTTAATCTGTTCTTTTTATTAGAATGCCGGTTTCATTTTAAATATTTTTAAGTGGGTTTGGCTAAAATCTGTATATCCGTTTGACAATTATGTGCTGTTCTCCCAGGTGGCATAACGCATATTAGGTATATTCATATTATGGATTCTTATATTTTCACATGACTGATCGGACTGAAATTAAATTTCAGTAGGCAAATACATAAGACAATCTAAGCCTTAGTTTGTATTAAGCTATTACGGGACGATACTGAACTAATATGTTAAGCTTAAACTGGTGCTTCTATCCGGACTAAGTAGAACATAATACATATCTAAACAACAAACATCTTGTATATAGGTAGTTTGAATTAGTCTTGATGAGTGACTACTCATAAGACTAATTCCAAGTAAGAAGGGTGACTACCCTTGAGCAGGGTTTGAAGACTGAACTGCATAAAGGTAACAGGAATTATATACATTTTTTTTTTATTTTAGGCTGACGGTAAGGCAAACGGCCCACGTGATGGAAAACAGCCGCCGTCGCCTATGGACATTTGTAACACCAGAGGAGTCTTGAAGGAGAGCTCTCTTTGTACCTTTCTTGAAGAGCCACATATCATAGCGTTCAGGGAATACTTCGAAAGTAAGTACGTACGACATCTTGTACGGCCGTTGTAGGAAGAAGCGTGCAAACCGAACTGTAGAGGACCGCCACGAGTCCAGTTGATGCGGATGGAACCTTAATCTTCGGTGAGTGGTGAGGCGAAAAAAAATGGACGTATTGTATTAAGTTGAATTATTTGTCATTATATGTAGATCCATAGTTTATTTTGTCAAAACTTGGAATTGGTCTTAAAAAGTGCTTCAGTTTCAACAGGGGTTTATTCGAAGCCAAGCAAAGATATGGTGCTACTCTTAAAGATCAAGACAGTCGCCTCATAGTTAAAGCGATATTGAGAAAGTATTATTCCGTATTTCATAAAAGAATATATCATGAGTCGTTAACAGTAATTCATGCAGTGGTTTCCGTTTAAGAAGAATACCATTCGGGACATCGTTTCAGAGCCTTCGCGTGATTAACGAGCGGGCCGCCACGTGCCGCTTTTGGTGATATCAAGACAAATAGTTTCACGCTAGAGTTACATACACTTGAAAGTAAGCTTACGACAATTATGAATACATAGAGTAAAGTGTGATATATTTACTGTCCAATTAAAGTATTTTTTTATTAAACACTCATTTCTATATTTTATGAAATTGTACTGGTAAACGAGCATGCAATTCATCTGATGTTGGCTCGATATTAGTGCCCAGGGTCGGAAAACAGAGAACAGAAATCAGAAAAACAGGAATTTCACTTGAAGTCAATGATAGGCGCATTGCTATAACTAAGTACTACGAAGGGACATCGAGCAAGCAACCACTTGTGTTTAGGGTTGGTTATATCAACTGAGGAAATGTAAAGTGAGGTTATCATCTTAATCCTTAGTAAGGCATCTTCGTAAGACCTCAAATAGGACTAGAAACAGGACTACAGACCTGAATAGAAGTTGAATAAATCCATGTATTGCAGTGACCACATAATTTCAGGTAACTTAAGCGCACGATTGCTGCGCTTTTAAAATTTAAGAGGAAACAAGCAGTTTTAGTAAAATATACGTGGAAAGTATATAACTTATGCAGGCAAAAATAGGCCTATGCCGCTCTGCCCAATCTTTTTAACTTTACTTGAAAAGTTTTACGAAGCACGTCTCTCGTGGTCGTGACTAAAACATAAATCACTTAAAATGTGGATTTTATTTTAGCAGAGTAATAATATTTTTTGTCAAGGTCGTAAATTTTAGACTACGTAACATTTCTTTGACGCTAATTAAGTTTAATTAAGAACAGCCAAGCCCAAAAATAATATTATATCATATTTCATACGAAATTCTTCATTTTGATATAATCACGCAACATAAGATTTTTTATTTTTTGTAGGTCAAAAGAAAGATATTATGACTTTACTTTTATTGGTACAAAGAAAATGAAAGCGGTTTTAGCTCAATGAAAAAATACAATGTTCGAAATTTTAAATTGTGTGACATGAATGTGACCACAGATAACAGGAGAAAGATATGGGAAGCCATTACCCTTTTATTAATTTAAAGTTAAACAACTAATTACATATACACTGTAGCTAATCTTTAAAACATGGTTTATAAAACGACAAGGATAAAAGAGTGGAAGCGCCACTTTCTACGTGGAACTGCCAATTTTTATAGATTTGCTTTGGCATAATTTTAATAGTACATTTGGCCACTTTCATTAACACCCGTGTCAGACAATAAAAAAAAAACTTTTTTATTATAACAGGAGAAAACTTTTTACCGAAAAAGTTTTAGTACCGTTTACTAAATTAGTCGTGAGTTAGTCTGTTAGACTACGATTAGTTAGTCGCTACTAGTCTGTTAGTCTAGTTAGACAACTAGCTTCATAGTATAGATAGTTTTGACGAAAGTAATTACTTCAGTGAAATGAGGATAATGTGGCTATGATGGACTTCATCCCGCGTTATAACAGGCTTGACGGCCGGCACCATTCAGGATCAAATTGAACGGACACCGGCCGGCGTTGCTCTAATAAAAACGGATATCCTTAGGGAAATCTCGATAATGTTTCTCCTGAAAAAGGTGATATTGACTCGCTTTTGACGCCGTCTAACCCTTATGTTGGATTTACTGAGAATTTTTGTATTCTACGTATGTACGGGGATAAGGTTTGAAATCCGCATCTGATAAGACTCGTTCAGTCTTCTTATCCAGAATTTCTACTTATTTACAGAAAAATATGCAAATAGACGAATCAAGTGAATACATGGTTAACTAATTTAAATTTCTCTGTCGTTGAACTTGAAATATAAAAGAATTCTGACGACAATTCCATATTCGCATTAATCTGCGTGTCGGGATTACGGTCCTAATATTAAATACGATAAATTTAGGACCTGTCAGCTTATAGATAATAAGAATAAGAGACTGTCCGCCTATCATGAACATGACTGTTATAAAAATAAACTGAAATACTTTATATAAACAACATATTAGACATTTAGCGTAGTTAGGAAAAACGTTATCTTTTCTAATTAACTCAACAAAACATAAATTGCTTTTTAATCGTTTTTGATAAATTTAAATCAAATAAAATATCGAAGTTATAAAAAATAAAAGCATTTTATTTTATTGACTATGTAGTATAATTTGTACTGTAGCGCAACTGCGGATGTCCCACCGCACCCTCATAATCCGTCGTGAAGCAAATCTCGTGCTCCGTCTACAGAAGTACACTTGCTGGTTCATTTACAAGTGAGGCGACCGATTTAGTCCTTTGGACGTAATGTATCTACTATGACTTTAGATGGGTCTTTAGACCTATCTGAACATGGATGTGAAAATCCTTGGGCCGTAGAACAGCTAATATTAGATGATCCTAACACTCATTACTACTCGTGTAACGTAAAGAAAGAATTCAATTGTAATTGTATTGTATTGTAGTATGTAGTAGTAGTATTGTAGAATAGTTACTGGGGCAACATGCCTAGTAGATACATATCTAAATGGACATCCGGCCCTCAATTTCGACGAACAAGAGAAACTAAGTGAATTTTACCTGACTGAATATAACCTATGATTTTAATTAATGGATTCTGATTGAGTCGAGTCGGGCTCCCGACTTTTATTATTTCATTAACTACCTTTTATTTGTTTGACGAGGGAAGCTCGGAGGAACGCGATCGACGGTAATTGATTAGAAAAATTAAGGATGATTGGAAATGTCAAATGATTATTTGTTCCTTTTGATTACGTTTGCGTCAAATGAGTTACCAGGTAACTGGCAGCATTCAACATTTTTTAGGATAAGTTTTGCCTTTGAGCTTATCATTATTTACTATTGAAGTAAGACATGTAATAACTAAGAAGATATATGGGGTGGCCGGTTGACCCGAGGGGAACCACTGCTTCCAACATTTCTGGTGTTTATTATTATTATTATTATTTTCAGATTAGCATTTATCTACTTCAGTAAAAAGTTTTGTAAAAAATATTTATGAGACCATTTTAGTCCTTCGTGTTTGACTTCCAGTGGGAATCTTGTTTTATCGGGTAACAATGTTAATGTTTGAAAGGAACCACTTCATTTAGTTGATTCCATGCTCTCTACCTACTTTTATTTTAATGAAAAAAATAAGAATTAAGATATTAATAAAATTAGTCTATAGTTACATCCCTGGATAATACATGTTTTTCATGTTTTACTTATGTATTGGTACAATAAATATTTTTAGAGACTACAGAATGTTGGCAGTAAAATTTTAACTACGCATCATGATTGATTATATTTTAAAGAAATCATATTTACGATATTAGATTTATTATCTGATCGCTAATATTCATGATAATAACCCATGTCAATCGAAGAGCCCATTTCGACACAGAAAATGACAATCAATCTATTTGAAGAGGCATCACAAGGATGAGAGCTCTTGTCGCATTAACGACGACGAGCAAGAGCTCTCGGGGTGACCGCACGCTTCAATTCGATGACTCGCACGTCGCTTGAACTGGCCTCCAATTATAAAAGGAGGTTTATCCTCATATCGCATGATATCTACAAATATTTACTATATTAAATTTATTTCAATTCAACTAAAAGTAAGCGATCATTGCCGCCCTTGGACATTTGTAAACAATAAAAAAACAAAAGTCAGCGTATATTTACGCAAAATAAGATATTTACAAAACTCTTTTGAATCGTCAATAAACTACCACCGACTCGTAAAATGTTTCGTTTTGTAGAACCGGCCGCGAAAAACGGTACAATTTTTTTTTCTAAATATAATTCGCAAATAAGAACTTCATTTAATAGAACAAGTGAAAGCTAAAACTATTTAGGACCATATGTTTTTATCGTGTAAAAGTATTTTTTATCTTTTTTGATAAATTTGTATTATGGTATTTTTCATATACAATAATAATTCCACTTGGAATCGATTAGAAATGCGTTCTGAGATATTTCAATAAATTATTTTTTTGAAACGTGGAGTTTTACTTGATGGTGAGTGGACGCTATCACTCGATTTCATCTAAATTTGGTGCGCCAGGCAAACAAAACGAAACAGGATTGAACAAAAATAGGAGCTTCAAAGTTCGTTTTAGTTATTCAGTTAGAACATAGATAATTCTTTTACCCGTATCATATCAATTCACTACTAGGCATTTATATAGAACAAGTAAGGCAGTGCCAAGAGGTGATACCAACGTGCCGTGACCCGTCACTAACAATACAACACAATATATTGAACACGTCAAGTTCGGAAACGTAATAAGGACACTGTGTCATAAGAAACAGTATGAAATGATATTATTTCTACATACTGGAAGTATCTCAGATATTATATTTTGTTTTTTCTTTCGCTTAAGTGAGAAGAGCGGCAAACGAGCTTACAGTCCACCTGAGGTTTAGTAGTCGCCATAGACTATAGGCATTCACATACACACAAGACTGAAATCCTATCTGAGCTCGTACTTACGCGTTGCTACTCCTGAGGACTAAAATGATCGCCTCGCGTTTATTTATGGCCGGCAACCACACCATTCAATCGAAACGGCGTATTTTGAGGGCACTAATACTTCTCCGGTCGAACTACAGTTTCATTAACTGGCAAATACAAATTTTGTAATAGTACTTTGTACACAATGATGGCAGTGCTCAGGCCACATCGCTTAAAGGACGGAGAGCCAATGGGGCAGATAGTGGTGTGGTGATCACGTCTAGGCAAAAGGAGCACAGGGCGTCCCTCAACCAGGCGGACCGACGACATGATAAAAATAGCGGGTAACCTTTGGATGTCGAGAGCACAGAACCGGTCGGAGTGCCGCCATTTGAAGGAGGTCTACGTTCAGCAGTGGACGCCTAAAGGCTACGGAATGGATGGATAATGGTAAGATTCTGGTCTCTTTTTCTGGGGTCTGGGATTTAAATACTTTATACTTTTATGTTTACGAGTCTCTAGTATTAGGACATTTAAAGGGAAGCAGCCAGTTTTACTTGCAATCTTATATATAAAAATGAAATGCTAAATGTCAGTCTCGCTAAAACTCGAGAACGGCTGGACCGATTTTGCTAATTTGGGTCTTGAATTATTTGTGAAAGTCCAGGGAAAGTTTATAAAGTGAGAAATATGAAGAAATTCCAAGGAAAATAGTAAAAGTAACTATTTTATTCTTCCATATAAACCGTTTGTATCTGTCAAATATATAGGTGGCGTTCAAAAAGTTAATATTAAACAACCAAGATAGCTTAGACGATGGAAAATTAAAAGACACAGAACATGGTTCTAAGCATATTTGAGAATGCTCTTTTAATTTTTTTGTTTCCCATTTACTGTTTTATTTACGTATTTTTATGTAGAAATGATTTTATGTATACATATATTGTTCTAAGAAAATTTCTGAACGCACCATTAATATTTAACAGCAAACAAGTACAATATTTCATTTGTTTCCTTGGTAACTCCATGAAAGTACTGCCATTTATAATTTTTTGTAGTGTGATTAGTAAAATAGTTAGTAATTATTGCATGAGAACTTTTAAATTTACAATTCCGAAGAGAAGATGACCAGACATACATAGGTCGTAAATTATTCAAAGGGTACTACAGATGTAGAAGTTAATCGACGTTGTGCTCACAATCCAAAAGTAAAGCGAATCATTGTCCAAGAACTGCACTACGTTACTTAATCAGAACAAGGATTTAGATAAATTGTTTAAAGTAGCATTGGATCGTATTCTATCCGACAGCCATAATATCGTCATTAGAGCTGAGAAAACACCTGCCATTGAGCACACAAGGAGGTTTAATTCATCGACAATCTATGAAGTGGTTGTCGCCATCGTCGCAGAAAATTTGCTAGATAGAGATATCGTGCTTCCCCGTCGATACAATGAATTCTTCATCGTCATCATTATCATCATGACGGGACGTCCCAGCCTCTTTGGGCGGGGGAATACGGGCCTCGAGGTAGATACTCTTTGACTGGGTCTGAACTCGAGGTTGCATCCCAGCTTAACTTCGGTCTTAACGACCTTAACGACCTTCGGCCACTGTTGTGTGTGGGTGGGGGCTCGGGATAATCCCTCCGGCATGCTCAACTCCCGCTGCGAGCGCCGTCCACCAGCTGGTTTCGTCGCGACGAGTTAGCGTGTGATCCTGCTGGGCTGGCTTCACATCGCGCGTCAAGCGTCCGTACTGTGGTTGCTGGGCAGCGTTAAGGAGGAGCCTCCGGAAGGTTAGTGGATTGATGATAGTGATGGACTTGCACCTGTCCTCCCCGTGTAAGCGGGGTCGATGAATGTTCTGACGCTACGGCCTTCACTTTTTTTCCCCGTGGAGGCAGGGTCTGGTTTGAGGCACCTGAACCCTTTCCAACGATAATGCCAGGTGCCAAATCTCGGCAGGCGTCCTCCTATTAGTCGCCTTTTACGACAGGTAGGAGATACCAAAGCGCTATTCTGGTCCCGCGCTACAGGGACACAATGAATTGAAACGTATGTCTGAAACGCACAGAATTGATGACACATTTTAATATCATTGATACGTTATTGAACTTTAACACATATTTTTAAATTTAAGGCGGTACGAAGTTCGCCGGGTCTGCTAGTATAGTATAAAATGTTTATTAGAATATACCATAAAATGTATTGCGTGGTTATTATATTTTTAAGGCGGTTATTTGTTTAAACTGATTTGTGTTGGTTTTGTTTACATTACTGGAAAAGACCGGTCTTATTTATGGAACGAAAAAGAAAAAACAAAAATAAAGTTGGTTTGACAGAGAAATGGAAATGACGGGTGTAATGGCCGTTCAGTGGTCACGTTTTACGGTTTTATGAAACTCTTTGAATTAAAAAAGTCTCAGTATGAAATTGCATATAATAAATTGTAGAGTGAGAAAAGGTGTTTAAATGGAATTTTGAACTATTAACGTATAAATGTGCTGGTATTAAGGTATAAGGTAATATATTTCCCAAACCAGAATTATAAATATTCGCTCACAAATTCCCTGAAAATACTTATACACGTATTTTTTACGTAAGGAAATCAGTAAACAATGGTACAGGTCACCTGATGTGAAGTAGTTTCTGCAAATCACGTTCTCAAACGGGACTGAAACCCTATCTGCTGTATGTAGTTGCGTTGCTACTCTCGAAGGCTAGATGAAATCTAAATTAAATGCATACTTTATATAACGGGTACCTATGATTAACGCTTTTTTAAATTGCTGATACTTCGAACCAGTTGCATGGCTCGTTGTCAATCGTGGTAAAAAAGCGTTAATCGTCAGTACCGGTTATATATTATAATGTTTAAATTCCGTGATCATATTAATTTAAAATCATTTATACGATTTTACATATTGTGTCTAATTTTAGATGAGTACCCTTGAAGTTTAAAGGTCGTAGAGCCGTTAGAGCTAGCCCGGGGCGGTACCACCGCCACC